>CAUYON010091048.1:0-15123 GCA_963573935.1 Arctocebus calabarensis
TATATCCTGAAGACCAAAAATCACATCATAATAAAGATATATGTACCAGAATGTTTATTGCAGCCCAATTCATAATTGCTAAGTCGTGGAAGAAGCCCAAATGCCCATCAACCCACGAATGGATTAATAAATTGTGGTACAGGTACACCACGGAATACTATGCAGCCTTAAAGAAAGATGGAGACTTTACCTCTTTTGTGTTTACATGGATGGAGCTGGAACATATTCTTCTTAGCAAAGTATCTCAAGAATGGAAGAAAAAGTACCCAGTGTACTCAGTCCTAATATGAAGCTAATTTATAGCTTTCAAATGAAGGCTAAAACCCAATTATAGCACAACAATACAGAGAAAAGGGAAAGGGAGGGGAGGGGAGGGGGGAGGATTGGTGGAGGGAGGGCAATTAGTGGGATCACACCTATGGTGCATCTTAGCAGGGTACTGGTGAAACTTATTAAATGTAGAGTATCAATGACTTTATATAATGATTAAGAAAATGCCATGAAGGCTATCTCTAACAGTACATTCAAAATATTTCTGATTGTATATGAAGCACATTCTGCCCTATGATTGCAACAATGTACACAATTATGATTTAATAAAATTATTTTAAAAACAAAAGAAACCCATCTAGGGTTACAGTGAACACACACACACACACACACACAAAATTAATGCTTTGTTTTTATTGCCATATAAATTAGAAAAGTTGCCTTAGGAAAAAACCAAAACCACACTTGACAGTTTTATCTGCCGTTCATTTATTTAGATACCTGGGAGTGAAGTTGACTTATTTATGGGGACTTAACCTGGTGCCATTATTAAAAGAAAAGATTATTTAACATTTTAAGAAAACATGGGAAATTGCCAGACATGTAACTTTATTTGCTACCCTCTTGAAGAATTTGTTTGTATGTAATATTGTTCACACCAGTGATAACAGAAAATGTATTTAATAACTACTCAGAATTAATATGCTGTAGTATGCCTGACTGCCTAATTTAATTTATCTCGATTAAGCCTTTTATGTTTGAGATCACTTATAAATTTTTTTTTTGCCAGCTGTAAGCTTATTTGAATTGTAATATAAGTTAATAATGTGTGAAATAACCAATGGTGCCTACTTCTAAATTGGTACCTAATTCTACCAACTGACTTCCTGAGTTGCATAGCCGGATCATTCATTGGCATTTAGTTAATATTTTACTTGAAGACCAGATATTGGAATAAATATGAGAATTAAGCATTCTAGGAGTCTAAGACAAGTGGAACAGAGGTTCTTTATATCTAAAAACGAGAGGAAAGTCCATTTTATTATAAAAGTAATAGAAAATCAATGATTGATAATCAGTCAATAACATGACATATAAGATAGCATGCACCTTTTACATGATTTGTGTTCTACATCTGTTTCTTCAACATTAATAAGATGCCTAAAAACAGAAATAAAAAAACTAGTCACTTAGAAAAGATGTTGTTTTAGACCAACAGTTTTCAACCTGTGGGTCGCAACCCCTTTGGGGATTGAACAACCCTTTCACAGGGTTTGCCTAAATACATCCTGCATATCAGATATTTACATTATAATTCATAACAGTAGCAATTACAGTTATGAAGTAGCAATGAAAATAATTTTATGGTTGGGGGTCATCACAACATAAGGAACTATATTAAAGGGTCACAACATTAGGTAGGTGGAGAACCACTGTTTTAGACAGTTGAAGGTTTTAATATTGTCTCATGTCCTGATTTTCATAGCTTTTATTTATTGGGCTCCTACAATATGCCAAGTTCTTTATATGCATCATATGATTTAATCCTCATCATACCCTGCAAAATAGATAATATTGTGTTCACTCTCCTGTTGGAGAGCTTGTCAGTTTTCTGTGGTCATACATTTAATAAATGAAAGAGTTGGAATTGAAAACAAGGTCAGTTTATCTGTAAAGTCTGCTATCTATTTAAGCTCCAGGACATGATGACTGCTACATTGGAAGAGTTGTTGACAGGATACTTAACTTTTTAAAAAGTTATTGGCCCAAAATTGAGAATGACACAGGATAGAGAGAATTACTTAATTTCAGATAGACAAATTTATATGAAATATACTCCGGAATATAAAAATACATTCAACTGAAAGGATTAACAGCAAGCTGACTTGAATTTCTTCTGGAGATGAGGTGAGGAATACACACATATCCACATTAGTACATATACATACTTGCATTCTTTAGCCAAAAGTAGGTAACTTTCAGAGCAGTAGGAATCAGTATATTAATTGAAAGGTTATCTGAGCATGTACATGGTAATTGTGACAACTTCATGTACAGTATTTTTTTGCTTTGCTGGATATGGTACTTTTCATATGCATTTTGGGTACATGTTGTTGAGTGACAGAATGGAGTTTGACAGTTAACATTCAAATTGTTCGATTGCCTTCCAAGTCAGTGATTGTTGCTTGCAGTTATCATAAAGCTAGATGATTTTCTGTAACTTCTCTTCTTATTTAATGAACTTACATAGCTTTTCTTAGTATAGTTATTTATTTGAGCCCTAATAGAACAGTCTGCTTACTGTTCTACTTTTAAATCTTTTAAGTCTATTTCTTGTTTCTCTTCCCCCCTTTCGCTCTCTTCCCTCTAAAACCCTTCTTTCTTCTTTTCCTTCCTCCCTCCCTTTCTTCTTTTTATTGAGAAATTGATGTGGCATCTGCCTCAAATTGGCTTTTTGGTCTGAACTTCTGGAGCCAAGATAACAGTGAAATGCTGTTATCTTGCTAAAGATAACATTTATAGAAGGAGGTCAAATTCACTTTGCCCAGTGCTCCCTTAAAAGTAATAAAGAGGTGAAATGATTATGTCTAATAACTTCCCTAAAAGTTGTTGTGATGTTGTTAGTAGTCAATTAGGATAACACATGAAGTTCTCTGGATAAACAAACTAGACTAGAGTAAAGCACATAATAAGTACATATAACTACAAAAGTAATACATTTTAAGTTATAGGATAATGAGTCTAGTTTCCAAGAAAAGTTTCCCTTTTAATAAGTCATAATACTAGGGACTCTGATTTTGTTAGATTGAATACATACTTTTTATCTTCCTATTCCAGAAATATCACTGTAATCATAGTAAAGAATAAAGAAAAATAACCTATAAAGCCAAGATTAAAAGAGAATAAACCAAGGAGATATTACTGAATAGACTTGTCAGCCAGCTTGTGAAAGATGGCATAGTGATTGAGGGGGAGAAGATGGAGGGTACTGAGAGCAGTCTGCAGGCTACAGGACACTGCAAAGGCTTAGGAGGGATGTGGTTGGAAATAGGGGGATGACAGGGCAGCATATTATATGGAATGGCTAGGTCCTGCTCCCCTAACTCAAAATGCCACCACTACTAATTCCTCATCCCTGCTTGAGGCTTGAGGGATAGTCTTGGGCACTTTGAACTCAGAGACTAGGCCCCAGAGTGAGAAAGAAGCTTCACAAAGTGAATAGGTAAAGTCTCCTGGACTATTCCCCAAAACAGTTCCCACAGGACACCTGAAGCTAGGGATGATCTCCTTAGGCAAGGGCCTGATGATTCTTACGTGGAGAAACAAAAAAGCCAAAGAAACTACCTCACTGACACTGGGAATCCCCACTGAAATGGCTGGACTCCCCACTCAGGAAACTTTCAGGGATGTCTGCCAGGTAGGAAGCACATCCAGCCTCCACTCAGCGGTTTTCTTGGAAACTAAACTCACTGTCCCTAAATATAAATGAATTTTATATTTCCTTCTTTGTAAAGATTGCTGTATTTCCCATGCTGGTCTTGAATTCCTGGCATCAAATAATCCTCCTACCTTGGCCCCCCAAATTGCTGATTGCTGGGATTGTAGGCATGAGCCACCATGTCTGGCTATACACACACACACACACAAATGTGTTAAACATACATGCATAGTGAAGGGTCACCACATATTTGAGGCTATCCTTCATGATAAAATATAGACTAAAATAGAAATCAAAACAGAGGAAGAAAATGGGATTACAGAGGTTCAGAGAAGATACAGATATTTCATGAAGCAAAAGAAAAGCTTCTAAAAACCTATAATATTTTAAGAAATTTGAGAGACATTATTATATTCATGAAATATGAGAGCATTCTATAGAAAAGGAATAATCAGAAAATATGAAAGGGTTCTCTGAAATTAAATTTAGAGTAAAATTTAGAAATTATTCAGAGGTGTAAAAGATAAATTCAAGTAAACTTTCTAGAAAGAAGAATAACAGGCAGTGATGGAAATGAGGGAGTATAGAGGTAAGAAATTTATTGGGTTAAAATCCATGAGGTTCAGTGTTTTGCCATAGAAGTTCCAGAAAGAGAAAAGAGGAAAAATGGTAGAGTGACAATTTAAAAAAAACGGACAAGAAAAATTTTTATATGATGGAATTTTCTAAATTGAAAAGGACCAGAATGTGCCTAGAACAATGGATAAGACAAGATCCCTCTTAGGGTTCTTTACTATGAGATGCCAGGATTAAAAAGATCTCAAACCTTCCAGAGAAATGACACAGAACAGGTGGAAAAGATCTTGCCAGGCCAGAGGAGTACCAGCAGCCTGAGACTTCTCAACTGCAACACTCTGTGTAGCTGAAGGTACAAACTCGAAATTCTGTGGGAAAGTTATATTTTACTTAACATTCAATTATAAGCTTACAAAGCAAACACGTGCAAGAGTAGAAGTAAAACATTTTCAGGAGCACAAGGTCTCAGCAAATTTACCTCCCATTCACCTTTTTTCAGGAAGCTACTAGAGAATGTTCTCTACAAAAATGAGGATATAAACCAAGAAAGAGGAAACCATGGAGTCCAGGAAATGGGGGATCCAACACAGGAGAGACAGAGGAACAGGGATTTCACAAGATGATGGTAAAACAAAGCCCCAGGACAACAGGTGGGCAGCTGGCCTGGAAAACCACAAGACCAGGCAGGCTGAAAGGGGGACTACTCGAGGGAGAATAGATGTAGTCAACTAACTGGGCAGGCTGATGAGAATACGGTTTTGAGCACTTGCTTTGGCAGCACACATACTAAAATTGAATGACACAAAGAAGATTAGCATGGGCCCTGCAGAAGGATGACACGCAAATTTGTGAAGCGTTCCATGTTTTTCTTCAATAAACTTTTCTTGTGTGACAAAAAAAAAAAAAGAAAAAGAAAATATGGTTTTGATAGGGATTTTGTAGTTCCTTTGAATAGTTCCTGAACAGTTAGCCCTGCATAGCAGGAACACATTGGATAACCTCTGAAAATTATAATTTAGTATGTATCAATGTACACATAGTATTTAAATGTAGGGAAGCAAATATCAGAGTTAAAAGTACTTTCCTTTCCCATGGTGGGGTTTAATATCCTTGGGGATTGGGGTGGGGGCGATAGCAGTTATTGAACAGTCCTGTACTGGCCAAGACCAGAGTTTAACCAAGCTAAGAACAGTTGGTTGGGGCAAAATTCTTACCTCTGTGGGAGATTATAACTCTGGCAAATGAAAAATAAGTATCTAACCTCTGTGGGAGATTACAACTCTGGCAAATGAAAAATAAGTATCTTTCAGAATGAAAGCAAAAAAAAGCAATGGTGGTATGCTCTGAGGAGTAAGAATAAGTGGTAGAGGAGGGGGAGGGATTATAGATTTTGGTTATGGGCTTTAGAATATACTCCTTGCCTTTTAAAACTATGGATATTATATTACTTCAATAAATATTAAATTGGTTTTAAAAATCACTGGAATTAGGAATAGAAGTTGTAAAACCAAAGTGTACAAACACTCCCCATAAACAAAAGCAAAAATAAAAAAAGAAGCTAATGATGATTTTCTTAATATCTTTCAAACCTCATTCATCCCTTGTCTAGAAATAAGTAGGGGACTCTGGACCTTCTGCCAGTCCTCCTCCAGCATTTCTCATCATCTGCATCCACTCCTCACGTTCCATGTTTAAGCCGAACGGGGTCACTTGGTGTTCCCATTACACAGTATTTTCCTTCCTCCAGGCCTTTGCAGAATGCTGTCAATACCCACTTCCATACCCATATTCTCAGCACACAGACTTCTCCCATTGCACCTACCTCCTCCTTTCCTTGAACATTTCCCCACCTGTTTACATCCCAGGTTCCTCTCTGAGAAGTCTTTGAGGGTCTCTAGATAATAGTATTCTCCTCTTTTAACAACTCTTGCATTGCCTTTTAATACTGCTTACCATGCACTACTTGTATCACAATTGTTTTTTACCTGCCTAGTCTTTGTTAAGGAGTAGGAAGGTGACAATGGCAAGAATCATACTGCACTGGCACTTGTTCTGCTCATACAGTGCCTAGCAGAGTGCTTACATGCTCCAGATAATGCCTCAACTTATTAGTTAAATGAATAAATTAATCTTCCATTGAATGTGAAATCTGTTCTGTCATATGGCCCAGATAAACATCTGCATCTACATGAATATTACTAGAAAGTAAGGATTTGTTTCTTTTTGTTTTGTTTTAAGGAAGCTTTTATGCTTTCTTCCTAAGAGGGGAGATCATACATAGAGCCCAGAGGATAAATTGCTTCCCCCAATTTTTGTTTGTGCTGCCTTTTGGGAGGATGTGGAAAACTTGTGAGTTTGAAAGTTAGTGTTTATATGACTCTGCAGGGGTGAGAGGTAGCCTGGCACTGAGGGAAATGTTTTAGGTAGGGTGTTACCTGGGCCTCCAGGCAGGAAGTCCAGGACTTCCTGGAAGCACGCACCCTGGACCTAGTAGACAATAGCACAGCCTAAGATGTGGCAGGGAAAGGGAAGTTCTCGCTTAAGTCCAGAACACAAAAATATAAAAGGAAGTCCACCAATACTCAAAGATACACTCTTATAAAAACGTCACCTAAGTCGAGAGTAGCAGAGCTAGGACTTGGGTCCATAGCGTCCCACACCAAATTGAGGTCTCTTTCTGTTTTATCAGGCTTTATACTAGAAGTCCCACATCTGTTTATAACCACTTAAATGATTATCAAACAAATTATAACAGGATTATATCTAAAACATCCATAAAGAGAAATAACAAAATTCCCAGTGGTGTCATGGTACATGCAGATGGTAGAGTACCATGGAGTCTTTGTAAAGATAAAGGTAGACCTGTATGTCCTGATATTGTTAAAGGAAGAAGTAAGTGCCAGATAGGATGACATCCTAAGGATTTTATTTGACTATCGCCTCTCCAATGAAGCCTTCTTTAATGTTCATAATTGCAAACCTCCTCTGTCCCTAACTTTTTCTCTGTTAATATTATTTCTATCTGATGTAATACATAATTTACTTCTTTGTTTGAGATCTGTCTCCCTACTGGAATATAATCTATAATTAAATTATATAGATTAGAATCTATATAATCTAATTTACTCCTTCCCCTAGTACCTTAGAGTAACCAAATGAATGAATTTGTACTAAAAAAAGGTTTATTAGCTGAGTAGAAACAATTCCAGAAGGCCGCACGAACCTCATGGTAATTATCTTTGAGCAGTAACACTAGGGATCTAGGGACAAGACTGACTTTTTATTGTCTATATCTATATACATGCATCACTTTTTAAAATAAAAACACAAGTTTTATAAAACTTATAAAGTATTTTGTGAAGGCTATGAAAAAAGTATCAGTTATTTGATCAGCACCATTTCAGATCCTGAGATAATAAATGACATTTTGAATTCCTCTTCTTTCAAGAAATCAAGTTGTAAATAGGCCACTATTTAAGTCCATAGACTTTATATTTTATGAAGCCTTTACCAATGGCTACTTTGTATTCTCCATTAGGGTGATGCCATCAATACTTATGTTGTAGTGGGGAAAACAATGAAGTGGTGTCACAAGGCACAGAGTTTCTTTTTTATGAGATTATGAAAGAGAACTTTCCAGACATGCCAAGAGATTCTGAAATTTAGATAGCAGTTTCAGAACCCCAGCATGACTCAACCCGAATAAGACATCCCCCAGGCACACCATAATTAAGTTCACTAAAGTTAATATGAAGGAGAAAATTCTGAAAGCAGCCAGACACAAGGGGAAGAATATTAGAATAACTGCAGATCTCTCTGATCGAACCTTTCAAGCTAGAAGAGAATGGCCATCGACTTTTAATCTAAAACAAAAGAATGTTCAACCCGGGATCCTGTATCCAGCTAAACTGAGTTTCATTTATGATGGAGAAATTAAATACTTTAATGACATCCACATGTTGAAGAAATTTGCTATAACTAACCCAGCTCTCCAGGATATTCTCAGACCTATCCTCCATAATGACCAGCGTCACCCTCCAATGCAAAAGTAAACTCATCCAGAAACTTTTTATCAAATTCCAACTTCCACAGTGATGAAAGGATTAAAAATGTCCACTGGAATTTCTAAAGATCTATCATTATTTTCAATTAATGTGAATGGTTCAAATTGTCTTCTAAAGAGGCATAGATTGGCTGACTGAATACAAAAATTCAGGCCAGTTATCTGCTGAAACAAGAATCTCATCTTACCTTAAAAGATAAATTTAGACTCAAGGTGAAGGTATGGTCATCCGTGTTCCAGGCAAATGGAAAACAGAAAAAAGCAGGTGTTGCAATCTTATTTGCAGGTACAATAGGCTTTAAACCAACCAAAGTAAAGAAGGATAAAGACGGACATTTAGTATTTGTTAAAGGTACTAGTCAATATGATGAGATTTCAATTATTAATATTTATGCAACCAAACAGAATGCACCTCATTTTATAAGAAAAACGCTAATAGACATGAGTAACTTGATATCCTCCAACTCCATGGTAGTTGGAGATTTTAATACGCCTTTAGCAGTGTTGGATCGATCCTCCAAAAAGAAGCAAAGTAAAGAAATTTTAGATTTAAACTTAACCATTCAACAAATGAATTTAACAAACATCTACAGAACATTTCATCCTAATAAAATTGAGTACACATTCTTCTCAGCACCCCATGGAACATATTCCAAAATCAATCACATCTTAGGTAACAAGTCTAACCTCAGCAAATTTAAAGGAATTAGAAATTATTCCTTGCAACTTCTTGGACCATCATGGAATAAAATATGAACTCAATAACAACAGGAATCTGCATACTCATACAAAAACATGGAAGCTAAATAACCTTATGCTGAATGATAGATGGGTCACAGATGAGATTAAAAAGGAAATTATAAAATTTTTGGAACAAAACAACATTGAAGACAAGAATTATCAGAACCTCTGGGATACTGCAAAGGCAGTCCTAAGAGGGAAATTTATAGCATTGAAAGCCTTCCTCAAGAAAATGGAAGGAGAGGAATTTAACAAATTAATGGGACATCTTAAGCAACTCGAGAAGGAAGAACATTCCAACCCCAAACTGAGCAGAAGAAAAGAAATAACCAAAATTAGAGCAGAATTAAATGAAATTGAAAACAAAAGAATTATACAACAGATCAATAAATCAAAAAGTTGGTTTTTTGAAAAGGCCAATAAAATAGATAAACCTTTGGCTAACCTAGCCAGGATAAAAGGAGTAAAATCTCTAATTTCATCAATCAGAAATGGTAAAGACGAAATAACAACAGTCCCCTCAGAAATGAAAAAAATCCTCAATGAATACTATAAGAAACTTTATTCTCAGAAATATAAAAATCTGAAGGAAATTGACCAATACTTGGAAGCATGCCACCTACCAAGACTTAGCCAGAACATAGTGGAAATGTTGAACAGGCCTATATCAAGTTCTGAAATAGCATCAACAGTACAAAATCTCCCTAAAAAGAAAAGCCCAGGACCAGATAGCTTCACCACAGAATTCTACCAAACCGTTAAAGAAGAACTAGTACCAATATTACTAAACCTCTTCCAAAATATAGAAAAAGAAGGAATACTACCCAACACATTCCATGAAGCAAACATCACCTTGATCCTTAAACCAGGGGGAGACCCAACAAGAAAAGAAAACTATAGACCAATATCACTAATGAATATTGATGCAAAAATATTTAACAAGATATTAACCAACAGAATCCAGCAACACATCAAACAAATTATACACCATGACCAAGTGGGTTTTATCCCAGGGTCTCAAGACTAGTTCAATATTGGTAAATCTATAAATGTAATTCAGCACATAAACAAGTTAAAAAATAAAGACCATATGATTCTCTCAATTGATGCAGAAAAAGCTTTTGATAATATCCAGCATCCCTTTATGATCAGAACACTTAAAAAAACTGGCATAGAAGGGACATTTCTTAAACTAATAGAAGCCTTCTACAGCAAACCCACAGCCAATATCATATTGAATGGAGTTCAATTGAAACCATTTCCACTTAGATCAGGAACGAGGCAAGGTTGCCCATTATCTCCTTGGCTCTTCAGCATCGTAATGCAAGTTTTAGCCAATGCAATCAGGGAAGAAAAGGTGATCAAGGGTATCCACATAAGGTCAGAACAGATCAAACTTTCACTCTTCACAGATGATATAATTGTATATCTGGAAAACACCAGGGATTCTACTACAAAAGTTTTAGAAGTGATCAAGGAATACAGCAATGTCTCAGGCTATAAAATCAACACCCATAAATCTGTAACCTTTATATATACTAACAATAGCCAATCCAAAAAAACAGTCAAGGACTCTATTCCTTTCACAGTAGTGCCAAAGAAAATGAAATATTTGGGAGTTTATCTAACAAAGGATATGAAAGATCTTTATAAAGAGAACTATAAAACTCTTAAGAAAAGAAATAGCTGAACATGTCAACAAATGGAAAAACATACCATGCTCATGGCTGGGAAGAATCAATGTTGTTAAAATGTCTATACTACCCAAAGTAATATATAATTTTAATGAAATTCCTATTAAAGCTCCATTGTCATATTTTAAAGTTCTCGAGAAATAATGCTTCATTTTATATGTAATCAGAAGAAACCACGAATAGCCAAGACTTTTTGGCTATTTCTTGTTATTACTTAGAAATAAAAACAAAGCAGGAGGAATCACGCTACCAGACCTGAGACTCCATTATAAATCGATAGTGATCAAAACAGCATGTTTTGTATTGGCACAAAAACAGAGAGGTAGATTTATGGAACAGAATAGAGAAGCAAAAGATGAATCTAGCTACTTATCGTTACTTGATCTTTGACAAGGCAATTAACAACATTGGGGAAAAGACTCCCTATTGAACAAATGGTGCTGGGTGAACTGGCTGGTGACCTGTAGAAGACTAAAACTGGACCCACACCTCTCACTATTAACTAAGGTAGACTCTCACTGAATTAAAGATTTAAACTTAAGACATGAAACTATCAAAATATTAGAAGAAAGTGCAGGAGAAACTCTTGAAGGAATTGGCTTGGGTGAATATTTTTGAGGACTCCCCAGGCAATTGAAACAGTATCAAAAATACACTACTGGGACCTGATCAAACTAAAAAGCTTCTGCACAGCCAAGAATATAGTAAATATAGCAAGCAGACAGCCCTCAGAATGGGAGAAAATATTTGCAGGTTATGCCTCCGACAAAGGTTTAATAACCAGAATACACAGAGAACTCAAACATATTAGCAAGAAAAGAACAAGTGATCCCATCTCAGGGTGGGCAAAGGACCTGAAGAGAAACTTCTCTAAAGAAGACATGTGCACGGCCTTCAGACACATGAAAAAATGCTCACTATCCTTAATCATCAGAGAAATGCAAATCAAAACTACCTTGAGATATCATCTAACTCCAGTAAGATTAGCCCACATAACAAAATCCCAGAACCAGAGATGTTGACGTGGACGTGGAGAAAAGGGAACACTTCTACATTGCTGCTGGGAATGCAAACTAATACGTCACTTTTGGAAAGACATTTGGAGAATACTCAGAGATCTAAAAATAGACCTGCCATTTGATCCTATAGTTCCTTTACTTGGTTTATATGCAGAAGATAAAAAATCACATCACAACATAGACATCTACCAGATTGTTTATTGCAGCCCAATTCATAATTTCTCAGTCATGGAAGAAGCCCAAGTGCCCATCAATCCACAAATGGACTAATAAATTGTGGTACATGTATACCATGTAATACTATGCAGCCTTAAAGAAAGATGGAGACTTTACCTCTTTCATGTTTACATAGATGGAGCTGGAACATATTCTTCTTAGCAAAGTATCTCAAGAATGGGAGAAAAAGTATCCAATGTATACACCCCTACACAAGAAGTCGGGGAAAGGGGAAAGGGAGGGAAGGGGAGCGGGAGGGTGGGTGGGGGGAGGGTAAAGGGTGGGATCACACTTATGGTGCATCTTAATAGGGTCAGGTGAAACTCACTAAATGCAGAACACAAATGTTTTCACACAATAAACAAGAAAATCCCATGAAGCTTATGTCAAACAGTTGGATGAAAATATGTCAGATTGTATATGAAGCCCGCACACTGTACCCCATGATTGCACTAATGTGCACAGCTATGATTCAATATAAAAAAAAAAAAGAACACTTCTTTGTTAAAGAATAATCCCATATGTTTTACATGAAATAAAAAAATGTTAGGTACAAAAAAAAAACTATATTCATAATGTTTAGCTACTTTTTCAATGTTTTCTGGAGAAATCAATACCATAGATAAACAAATGTTCCATATGGGAAAAAACTCAAGCTGAAGCAGAACAAATTTAGATTCAAATTCAGGGCCTGTGACCGTTGACAAAGGAGTAAACTACTCTGTGCTTCAGTTTATAAAATATTATAAAGCAAAACATGATCCCTAAATTTCAATGTCACTGCAGGTACAAAAAAATGCTCTGTGAATGATAAGAAAAGAATTGTTCTTATGCATCTCAATGGCAGTAGGATTCTGAAGGGGATGAGAACATGCCACCCCAAGTATGCCATTTTGTCACAGGGATTATTTTGAGTTGAAGGTAAGTTAAAAAAAAAAAAAAAGCAGAAGGGGAAAAGCTCTTTTCCTCTCTCTGTACCTAAAAACAGCATAAATTTTCCCTCTGTAAAGGTAAATTTCCACTTGTAAAGGCATCTTCTTCCCCTGTACTAAGAAGAGAACTGTTCTAGAGGCACCTCTTATCATTTCAGATGACTTTTCTGCATAAAAACCTTACTAAACATCTCTTATTTACCATATATTTCCTAGTCACTTTCCCATAACTTACCCCCTACCTCAGGAGTCCAGAATCCCTTTTCCTTTGTGTGGTCTCTTATCTATACATTATCACCCTTTGTTAAGATAGTATATAAACCCCAAATTCAAACCTCCTCCTTGAGTCACATTTCTTTATGAACTCTCATGTATATTAACATGATGAAGTCTTTTTTACCTTTTGTTATTCTGCATTTCATCAGTTTGATTTGCAGGCCCCAGCCACTAACCCTGTAAGAATAGAAGAAGAACTTCTTTTTCTCTCCTACAAAAAAATGAAAAATGAAAGGCAACAAAACTATGAGGTCACAGCCATCACAAGATTAAAAGACAGAAAAGAGCTAGGTCTCAACTATATAGAGGTCTCAAATCAAATGTTCCAATAGGCATCTCTGAATTTAGAATGAACAAAGGATTCATGGGTCCAAATGGATGTTGGGGGTGTAAGCAGAAAGAGAAAAGCCACCCTGTGACCAAAAGTCAAAATAAAGTAGTGGTTCAGCTGATTAAACACACACAATGTAAGGAGTTCAGGAAGATGCATTTCTCAGAATCAAAGTGAACAATGAATCCAAAAGCCAGGCAGCTTGATGAGCAAGAAGGGGACCCACTACATGGAACAAGTGACAGGAGGCTAAGGGTTTAGAAGCAAGTGTCTGGCCCAGTCAGGAGTTCCTCAGTTCTTTCTATCAGGGCACACACAGCTCAAAGCCTTGCAGATCAGGGGAGGAATGTGACTGTGTCTAAACGGATTGCAACAAGAAAAATGGGGAAGCCTTTGACAGCAGATTCTGACATAGCACCATTAGTATATTCCTGGATCCACATTCATTTTGTCAAAAGATGCTTCTCAAAATTGAATCTTTATGGAATAGACATGTACTTTACTCTGATTTGAATAGGCAACATAGCTGCATGCAAAATATGAGATTAGAGAGTACCTGTTTTATTCCATCACTCCATCTAGAAACAAAGCACTGTATTTTGTATTCACATTCTGTGTTCTGGATAAACTGTCAGGTCCCTCTGCCAGATTTTTATGGATAATTAGAAGGTTGTAAGAAGCAGATGCTATGAAACTATCTGTGACTAGTCCTTAATAGTGGATGACAAGAACTCAGCACCATTTCTTAATTATATGAGACATAGTGAAAGGTGTAAAGAAAAATAGAGGGAGAGCCTGTCAGAGCCTGACAAGATATCAAATGGTTAACCACCCACATTGAACCTGAACAGTTCTTTACTATGTAATTCAGAATGCAGATCCCACCTCTCTTTAGCTAAATAATTTCATAAGATGTATGTTCTCCTGTGTTCCTTCATTTCGGGTTTTAATAATAGAAATATGAGCTTCTGCAATAGGTGATTTTTTTCTGTTTAAAACTTTCCCAGCAAGAAAATTTACATCTCATTAAATTTAGACACAGTTTTGCTGCATCAGATCCTATTCTTTGGGCTAAAAGGAAGATTCAGGACTGGTGTGGTAGTTCATGTCTATAATTCTAGAACACTGGGAGGCTGAAATGGGAGGATTGCTTGAGGCCAGGAGTTTAAGACCAGCCTGAACAACACAAGCTAGACTCTGTCTCTATAAGAAAGTTAAATGCCACGACACTCTACCCAGGGAAATAAAATGAGACTCTGTCTCTACAAAAACAAAAAAAGAAAGAAAGAAAGTTAAAAAAATTTAGCAAAGTATCTCTAGAATGGAAGAAAAAGTATCCAATGTATACACCCCTAATATGAGACAAATTCTTTATCGTTCACGTGAAGGCTACAACTCATTTATTGCACAGGAAGACGGGGAAAGGAGAAAGGGAGGAAAGGGGAGGGAGAGGGTGTGGGGAGATGGGACAAAGGGTGAGATCACATGTGTGGTACATGTTCAAAGGGTCAGGAGAAAACTTCTAAATATGGATCAAAAGTGTTTTCATATAGTAAACGAGAAAAT
>CAUYON010091050.1:0-14714 GCA_963573935.1 Arctocebus calabarensis
ATAAACTTGCCCCACCCAGGCAGGGTCAGGTTCATGGCCTGCCCAGGAAGGGTCAGGTTCATGACTTGCTCAGGAAGGGTGAGACTCATGTACCTTGCATAAAATAGGAATGCCACCAATCCTGGCTGCCCTAACCCTTTAAATCCCTGTCCACCATAGCCCACAAATGAATTTGTCCCTAGTCAGGAATCTCACCCCACCTGCACTCCAGGTAGAATAAAAGCCACTTTAATCACATGAATTGGATCTCCATTTTCCTTTCATCTCAGGTCTCAGCTTGATTTCATCCTGGGGTCCAGAACCTTTCACAAAGTAGTTTTGATTTGCATTTCTGATGATTAAAGTTGATGAGCATTTTTTCATGTGTTTGTAGGTCATGTGCGTGTCTTCTTCAGGGAAGCTTCTGTTCACATCTCTTGCCCACAAGGAAATAGGGCTATTTGTTCTTTTCTTATTGATCAGTTTGAGTTCTGTTTGGATCCTAGTTATCTGACCCTTGTCAAAAACATAACCTGCAAATATCTTCTCCCATTCTGAGGGCTGTCTGCTTGCTTTACTTACTGTGCTCTTGGCCATGCAGAAGATTTTTAGTTTGATCAGACCCCAGTCATATATTTTTGGTATTGCTTCAATTGCTAGGGGACTCTCCACATAAAATATTCTCCCAGGCCAATTTCTTCAAGAGTTTTCCCTGCATTATCTTCTAATATTTTAATAGTTTCCTGACTTAAGTTTAAATCTTTTATGCAGTGAGGATCAATTTTTGTTAATGGTAAAAGGTGAGGGTCTAAGTTTCAGTCTTCTACTGTTTGCCCCTGAATTCACCCAGCACCATTTTTTTAAATAAGGAATCTTCCCCCCAATTAATGCTTTTGATAGGCTTACCAAAGATCAAATGACAATAAGTGACTGGGTTCATCTCTTGGTTCTCTATTCTATTCCATATATTTATCTCTTCATTTTTGTACCAGGACCTTGCTGTTTTGATCACTATAGATTTATAGTATAGCCTGAAGTCTGGTAACATGATGCCTTCTGATTTCTTTTTATTTCTGAGAAATGTACTGGCTATTTGAGGTTTTTTTTTTTCTGATTCCATATAAAATGAACTACTATTTTTTTGAGCTCTTCAAAGTATGACAAAGATGCTTTAATAAAGATTGCATTAAATCTGTAGATTGTTTTGGGTAGTATGGACATTTTAACAATGTTGATTCTTTCCGGCCACGAGCATGGTATGTTTTTCCATTAACATCTTCTGTTATTTCTTTTCTCGGAGGTTCATAATTCTCTTTATAAAGATCTTTTATGTCCTTTGTTAGGTAAATTCACAGATATTTCATCTTCTTTGACAGTACTGTAAAAAGACTAGAGTTATTGATTATATTTTCATCTTAACTATTGTTGGTATATGTAAAAACTACTGATTTGTAAGTATTGATTTTGTATTCTGAGATGCTGCTGAATTCCTTGATCACTTCTAAGAGTTTTGTTGTTGAGTCCCTGGGGTTTTCCAGGTATAAGATCATATAATCTGCAAAGAGTGACAGTTTGATCTCATCTAACCCTAACTGGATACTCTTGATCACCTTCTCTTGCCTGATTGCAATGGCTAAGACTTCCATTACTATGTCAAATACCAATGGAGACAAAGTGCATCCTCGTCTAGTTCCAGATCTGGGTGGAAATGTTTTCAATTTTAATCAATTCAATATGATATTGGCTGTGGATTTGCTATTGATGGCCTCTATCAGTTTAAGAAATGACCCATATAAGCCTATTTTCTGAAGTGCTATGATCATGAAAGGATCCTGGGTATTATCAAAAGCTTATCTACATCAATTGAGAGGATCATGTAGTCTTTGTTTTTTAGTTTATTTATGTGATGTATTACATTGATAGATTTACATATGTTGAAACAACCTTGAGATCCTAGGATAATACCAATTTGATCATGTTGTATATATATACATATATATTTTGTGGAGACAGAGTCTCACTCGATCGCCCTTGGTAGAGTGCCGTGGCGTCACACTGCTCACAGCAACCTCCAACTCCTGGGCCTAGGCGATTCTCTTGCCTCAGCCTCCCGAGTAGCTGGGACTACAGGTGCCCACCACAACGCCCGGCTATTTTTCTGTTTTTGCAGTTCAGTCGAGGCTGGGTTTGAACCCGCCACCTTCGGCACATGGGACCGACGCCCTACTCGCTGAGCCACAGGCGCCACCCATGTTGTATATTTTTTAATGTGTTGTTGAATTCTGTTTTCCAGGATCTTATTGAGTATTTTGCATCAATATTCATTAATGATATTGGTCTAAAGTTTTCTTTATTTCTTGGGTCCTTTCCTGGTATAGGGATTAGGGTGATATGTGCTTCACAGAATGTTTTGGGAAGTATTCCTTATTTTTCTATTTTGGAAATTGTTATGTAATATATGTACCACTTCATCCTTAACAGTTTGGTAGAATTCTGATGTGAAGCCATTTGGTTCCAGACTTTTCTTTTTGTGGGAGATTTCATATAGTTGATGCCATTTCATTGCTTGATAGAGGTCTATTCAAAATATATTAAGCTTTCTGGCTGAGTCTAGGAAGGTGATATTTCCTTAAGATTTTCATATTTCTGAGAATAGAATTTTTTGTAGTAATCATAGAGGATGTTTTGAATTTCTGAGGTGTCCATAGTTACTTCTCCTTTAGTGTTTCTGATTTATGATATTAGAGATTTCATTTTTATGTTTCTGTTTAGGTTAGCCAAAGCTTTATCAATTTTGTGACTCTTTACAAAAAAACAACTTTTTATTACATTGATTTTCTGAATGATTCTGTTGTTTTCAATTTCTTTTAAATCTTCTCTAATTTTCATTATTTCTTTGCTTTTGCTGGGTTTGGGATTGGAATGTTCTTCCTTTTCCAGTTGCTTGAGATGACCCATTAAGTTGTCGACTTCCTCTCCTTGTTTTCTTGATGAATGATTACAATGCTATAAATTTCCTTCTTAGGACTGCATTTGTAGTATCCCATAGGTTTTGATAATTTGTGTCTTCATTGTCATTTTGTTCTAAAAATTTGGTGGTTTCCTTCTTAACCTTGTCTTTGATCCAGCTATCATTCAGCATAAAGTTGTTTAGTTTCCATGGCTTCATTTTAGTATGAAGATTCCTGTCATTGTTGAGTTCAACTTTTATTCCTTGATGGTCTGAGAAGATACACGGAAAAATTTCTGTTCCTTTAAATTTGTTGAGGTGAGACTTGTGTCCTAAGATGTGATTAATTTGGAGGAAGACCCATGGGCTGATGAGAAGAATGTATATTCAGTTTTGTGAGGATGAAATGTTCTGTAGATGTCTGTTAAGTCCATTTGTTCCAGGGTCAAATTTATATCTATTGTTTCTTTGTTTAGTTTCTTCTTGGAGGATCTATCCAGAATGGCCAAAGGTGTGTTAAATCTCCAGCTATTATAGTGCTGGAAGATATCAAATAGTTCCTATCTGTTGTGGTTTGCTTCATAAATTGAGGAGCATTCTGGTAGAGTGTATAAATGTTAAATACCAAAATCTCTTCATGTTGAGTGTTTCCCTTGACAAATAAGTAGTGTCCATCCATATTTTTCCTTATCTTTGTTAGTTTAAAACCTATTGTATTTGCAAATACAATTGTAACTCCGCTTTTTTTTCTGATTTCAGTTTTCCTGTATTCTAGATGTCTATCCCTTCACCCTGAACCCCATTTTTTATTGACTCTTGTATGCATCAGATTCTGGCCTGAGTTTTTGTATCTAGACAAATAATCTGCACCCCTTTAGAGGATAATTTAAGTCATTAACATTAATTGAGAAGATGGTAGGTATGGTAATGCTTTAGGCATCATGTTTTTCAAATGTCCAATGGATATTTTTAATCCTTTCACAATTGTGGGAGTTAGGTTTTGTTCACTAATTTCTGGGTGAGTTTACTTTGGTGGTAGACCATTGTGCTTGTCATTATGAAAAATGAGTCTGAGAATATCCTGGAGAGCTGGTTTAGTTATGGTAAATTTCCTTGACATGTGCATGTCAGTGAATTATTTATCTCTCCAACACAAATGAAATTCAATTTAGCTGGATACAGAATCCTGGACTGAAAGTTGTTTTGTTTTAGTAGATTGCATGTTGATGACCATCCTCTTCTGGCTTGAAAGGTTTTAGCTGAGAGATCTTCAGTCATATTTCTCCCTTTGTAGGTAGTGCTTTTCTTATGTCTGACTGCTTGCAGAATTTTCTTCTTCATATTAACTTTAGCAAAGTTAATTACAATGTGTCTAGGAGATGTTTTATTTGGATTGAGTCTTGGTGGGGTTCTGAAACTGTCTACAATCTGAATTTCTGTATCTCTTGCCATGCTTGGGAAAGTCTCCTCCATTATATATTGGAGTAGAGCATCTGTCCCTTTAGGACCATCCTCTTCTCCTTTAGGAATTCCTATAAGACAAATGTTTGCTCTTTTGGAGTGGTCCCATAACTCTCTCAGGGTATGATCAGTTTATGATTTCCACTTCTCTGCCTCTTTGAGCATTTGGGAGTGTTGAAAAGGTTTGTCTTCAACTTCAGAGATCCTTTCTTCTGCCTGCTCTGCTCCATTAGTGAGGGATTCTTCTGTATTATGAAGTTCCTTGAATAACTTTCCCTTTTCCTTGAGTTCTGCTATTTCTTTTCTAATTATGTCCACATCCTTGGATATTTTGGCTCTGAATTCATTGATTTCTTGAGACAACTTTTAAGCTACTCTTTACATTTCTATTTCCAACTTTTCTTCCATTCTATCAATCTTATTTGCCATCTATATTCTGAAATCTATTTCTGAAATTTCAGCCATTTGTCTATGAATGGCATCTTCTCTTTTATCTCCTTTGTCATTCCTGTGCGAGTTGATCTACTCTGATTATTCACATTGCCAGAGTTCTTCCTCTGGTTCTGCCACATGAGTATTTTTTGTAGTTTGGCTATTTAAAGTGGTAGAGTAAGATTGTATTGGCGGCCCTAGGAAGTAGAGTTAATCTACCCTTAACCAATGAGCTGGGGCTTATGACTGTGGGTTTTCCCCTACACCCTTAAAAAGCTCCCTTTCAAAGCTATCGCCTGAGACTTTGAAGACCTACTTAGTCCTTTCTCACTTTCAAACAACCACCACTCAACCTCAGAAGAACCCCACATGGACAGCCCAGGTCTAGATTTCTAATTAGATTGAACCAGAATGTACAATCACTGCTCAGTAAGGACAATTTAAAGAGTCTCCAATTATCCAATAGTACAAATCCACAGACAGTTCCAACCAGCATACACAAGTGGATGGAGACTTGTCCCTTCCAATGAACCACAAATTCAGGAAATATCACTAGCCACAGTCAGGACAAACACATCAGTACCTCCACCCTTGTAAATCCTAACTGAGTCTCAGTTTACCCACCTTTGAGAGTCCAAACTTGGCATCAGTGTCCAGCCCTTAAAAGTCCAAACAGAGCACCAGCAGCTCCACTGTTGAAAGTCCAACCCGGGTGCCAGTGGATCTGCCCTTTAAAGTCCAAGCCAGGCATCAGCACCCAGCTCTTGAATGTCCAAACTGGACACCAGTGGCTCCACCATTAAAAGCCTGAGCCAGGCTTCAGTGCCAGGCCTTGAAAGTGCTAACCAGGCACCAGCAACTTTGTCCTTCAAAGTCCAAACCATGTGCCCCCGCCCCAGTCCTTTAATATCCAAGCTGAGCACTGGAAGCCCCGCCCTTTAACATTCAAACTGGGTGTCAATTGCTTCACCCTTGATCGTCCCAGCAGGGTTCAGCCCCCGCCCATTAAAGTCCCAACCAGTGGTCAGTGACTGCACCCTTGAAAGTCCTAATAGGAGTGAGCTCACTTGCCCATGATAGTTCTAACCTGGTTTCAGAGGCTCTGCCCTTGCAAGTCCAAACAGGGGTCTACACTGCTGCTTGTAGCACAATGTCATGTGCATTTCTCTCTCCCAAAGTCCCTTTTCTTCCCACACTCCACTGCCTTCACTTGAGTCACTGTTTTCGCACCTCTGTTGGTACAACACCCAGACCTCCTAGGGAAGGGCCACACACTCTGGGTTGAGCAGGGGGCAGACTTTCAGACCACCACGAAGGTGGGTAAGGGTGTACTGAAAGTACAGTATTGTGGGGAGAGTATTTGTTCACTTTTATTCTAGGCAGGATGATGCCTAGACTTGCAGGTGGGCCCTCTCTATGGGAGGAAGCCCAGTATTTTGTGGTTCTCACCCATGGTGTAAAATGAAAGGTCTTTTGTCCCCTACTCTCTTGCAGAGAGCCTGCAGCAAGCCTCCTACTTGGGGGAGAGTCTCACATCTTTCCACTAGGCTTTGTACCTGGAATTGTTCACTAGGATCCTCTTTCTAATAGTTGCAGGGTGCCACAGCCAAGATGATATGTACTTGTCTACCTTCTATCCTATCTCAGTTCCCCCCTCCTTCAGTTTCAGAGGCCAAATCTGTCCAGAATGTCTCCTTCTATTCAGGAGTCTCAGGTTAAATTTGCCTTTCATTGGCCATCTTCCTCCCCACTCCCTATTACTCCTATTTTAGAATGAAACTAAGCAAAGCTTTTTCTGTCTGTAAAAATACAAATAACTGTGAAAATGCTTATTTAAACCTTATAATATTCATACATTCATGTTATTTGATAAATTATTTATGTTATTAAGTATGAAATGTCTGATTCCCTTAAATAGTAACTTCGACAGTTGATATCTCTCATGTTTCATTTTGACACTTCTTATTTTTTTAATTATGAAGGTAGATCCTCATTCTTTCAAATGCACATTTTTGTCTTTTCATTATCTTCCCAATTTTTTAGAGCAATTGTTTGTGAAACCGTGGATAAGTAAAAAATTTGTATTAGTTTTGAATATGAGTTGAAACATGGAACCAATGCAATGCAGACTGTTCAAAGTACCAATGAAGTATTTGGAAAGGTTTCAGCTAAAGATTCAACAGTATGTCAGTGGTTTAAGAAGTTCTAATCTGATGATATAGTCTTAAAAATGAGCCATGTGGGCAACTTGAGACCAAGGTGAATAAAGATGAACTCAAAGTTGTAGTGTAAGTGAATCCAACTCAACTTACGTGTGCATTAGCAGAAAGGTTTGACATTATCATTCCATCAGTATTGGACCACCTGAAATAAATTGGCAAGATAAAGAAGCTTAATAGATGGGTTAATTTCCATCTATTCAAAAGAGAAATTATCATAAAGATTTCCTTTCTTTTTTGTCACAACATACAGGTGAACCAATTCTATGCCACATTGTTATGTGTAATGAAAATAGATTATTTTTGACAATTAAAAACCTGAAGCACAATGGTTGGATAAAGATGAAGTGCTGAAAAAGAATCTAAAGCAGAATATTCATCCAAAAAAACTAATGCCATCTTATTGGTTGTCCAGTACTGGCATTATCCACTACAATGTCATGAAACCTGCTCAATCAATTATAGCAGATGTGTACTGCAACCAATTGGATGAGATGACCAGGACGCCTGTAATTAAACAACCAAGTTTGGTCAATAGGGACAGGCCAATCCTCTTTCAAGACAATGCAATCACACAAATGATGCTGCTTAAGCTACACAAGCTGGACTTGGAAATACTCTGTGAACCACCACTTTCACCAGACCTTGAACCAACTGACTTACTCCTTTAAGGCTTTGGACCACTTCTTATAAGGAAAAATATTCAATTATGAACAAGGTGTGGAACACATCTTTCACAATTTCATGGTCACTTTCTGTCCAGATTTTTTTGCTACTGGCATAAACAAGTTACCACTAAGATGGTGAAACTGTGTTGACAGTTTAAGCACATACTTTAATTAAACATACTGCTTCTTATTTGAAACATAATAAAGTAAACTTTTGATTTAAAATCCAATATTTCTAATTTAATGACCCTATGACTTTTTAAAGGATACTTTTCCTGACTTAAGCAGTGGATGACAAGAATATGAGGTCACTGAATTATAAGGAAGAAATGGCTCATGAGCTGGTATTATCAAATGGGAGATATACACAGATAATTTTTTAAAGGGGGGATGGGGCTTTAAAGAAAAGAGCCCAAACTAAAAACCTCAGTAAATCAAAACCTAGAAGATTTACTGACTATTTCACTTCCAGGTTCTTCTACATTCTTAGGACCGTAAAATAAACCTTTAGTTTCCATTTTGTTTGGGTTTGTTTCAGAAGGAAGGATGCAGCAGCACTCTGAGATTATAACACTTTTATTCTTTGTCCTAAATTATGTATTCTTCCCTAATCCTCCTACTTCCCTGTTTTCCCTCCATCATATTAGTGGGTCTAGTGGGTGTAATAAATTATCTCCCTATGAATCATCAAGTTTACTGCTTAGGTCCTTACCTCTGTCGTGCTTCCACTGATAGTGGCATTGCCTCCTGTGTCCCAGGCAAGCTTGTGAAGCTGGTCTGACAAGTGTCGCAGCAAAGGTTGTTTTAATTTAGAATAAGTTTAATTAAGAATCTCAGTAGAAGAGCCCCACAGGCATGCCTCGAATCATACTAATGTGCAATGCAATTATTGGAATATCATGGGAATCAGAACCAAGCAAATGGGCAAATTTGTCTGTCAGGAATTATAGCTTTCCATACAACTAGTGACTATCTGATAAGATTGAGCAAGAGTGTTAGTAAGGAGTTACTGCTTCACCTAATGACCCATGAGAACTACAGGCAGTAAGTGAGGGAATGATTTATAAATGGCCATGCTCAGGGCAACCTATTTTGGAAAAATAGTAAACTCATGTGAAATAATTGTGCTACTTATTAGGAGGAGAGAAAGGAGCCTATAAAAAAGGTTATCTCAAAGGGAAGAATGAGATTCTTTACCAAAGCTATGCTTGGGAGAAAACTTTAGTCATTTGTATACAGTTATGGGAAGAGGGAGAACATACTCTTTAATCATTACATGAAGAATTTCCTTATGCAAATTTGACAGTTTGGTTTTCGTTCTATAGAATAAACAAACAGACTAACTAGATGTGATGAATATTATTTTCTTCCCTTTTGACTATAATGGGCTTATGTGATTGCTTTCTAATATATGGTAGTATATTTTTGTACCTGCCAAAATGAAATATTAAAACACCTTAACTAGATTATCTAAACCAGTTTTCATCTATTTATGTTTTGAATCAGTGGCGCTTGAATCTGTTTTTCCTTACCTTTTTTATTGTCAGCATTTTCCTTCCCTTATGTTCGCTTCCTTTAAGCAAAGCATTTGTTTAATCTACTTTCAGTGTTTCTACAAAATCAGAAGTAGTATTTCCAGTCCACCTTTGTAGTTGTTTGACCTTGCTGCTTTTCTGAACATAAAAGTCTTATTCTCTGTAGAACTGCTGGTGGTATGAGAAACTATCAGTCAATTTTACAGATGCTACAAACACTTCAATTCACTACAAAGTTAAGAGTATCATAGTAAATCTCATGTTATGGGTTCTATTTTCAAATAATTGACTCAGGAGCAAGCATTATTTAGGCTCATGTTTTGCAAGCAATTGAAATTGTGGGTGGAAAGAACCCAGGATATAAATCTGGGATATTAGTGACATCATAACAAGTGTCATAATCTGAATTTTCAAGATACAGATTATGAAGAATAAAATGTAATTCAATATAAGGGCTAAGTGCATTATAGAGAAGGCTTGAGAACAGTAAGTAGGGAGAGGATTATTCCTTAGGTCAGTGATATTCATGCTCATTGTCCATATCTTTCAATTTTTAATGTCTAAGCCACTTATCAGAGTTTTGTAATAATATGAAATCATTTTTACTTTTTAAATGCTTTTGAAAATATCATTTGCTACTTTATTTTGAAATGTAAAAGATAACTAGCATGGATGCTTTCCTATTAAGTTCACACATAAAATAACCACCATCAGTTGTTTCCTAGAATATCCAAGGCTACCTTTATTAACTTCTTATCTTCAGTTATAAATTACATGTGATAGCTCTTCTTTTGTTATATCTGTGCTCAAATTCAGTATAAATACAAAAATCATATATTTCTATGAGATAAACATATAAAATAATTTAAGATACTTGAGTATCACACTGCACTTACTTACAAAGACCCCAAAATACACAATGGATGTGAGGACCCATATCCATACATACATACATGCATGCACACACACACATACTCACACACAAATCAAGTTTCAAATATGTGCTTGTGCATTTCCCAAGAATATTTCATGCTAACCTCTCCCTGCAGCTATTATGCTATTGCATCACTTATTTCTGACATTCATCTCTATTCTGGAATGTTCTATCCATTTTCATACATCTTTTTCATTCATTCAAAATGAAGTCTCTTTAATATCACTTTAATCCCTTTTTTCAACCAGAAATTGTACTTATTAATTAAGATAAAGTACATATAATTTGTCCTCTGAAGGATCTTCTGAACTTCTATCCACCTTAATAGTATTAAACCACTGTACACCATGGCCTATTTTATTAAAAGGACAGAAAAGAAGTGTATACTCATCTGTTACATAAATTACTGCATTTTGTGGTTATACTTTACTGTCATATAGGCAACTCAAGGTAAAATGAATGTGTCACAAGTGTAGAGACTGTTTTATTCATATGATATCCTCAGTACCTCTTGAAGACCCTGGCACAAAGTCAGCACCCAATAAAATATTAATGAATTAATGAATAGGAAAATAGATGCTACTTTTCTCCAGTGAGTAAAATTAATAGTCTCTTAAACAAATAATAGTTTAGAAGAAGATAAATCTATTGAATAAAAAGATCCATCTTTACTTCAAAGGCACATATGAGTAACTATGGCATTTTCCTGATTTTAAATGTTTTTCCTTTGCCTTTTATTATTAATCCAGCACAGAGAAAAAGAAATTTGGTAATTTTGCATATATATGTGTGTGTGTGTGTGTGTCTGCTAAATGAATAGATAGTGATCTTGAATAAATATTATTTAATAATAATATTATGAATTTATACTTGGTAAATATAGTTTTCTTCTATATTATTTACACTTGTGCTGTGTACTTGTCAGCACTACCTAGACATACTTCATGTATGTTCATATAAACTAGCTAGTTTTACTATTAAGTTTAATTTGGAATTAGGATGTCATCTGCAAAATATAACCTGAAGATATATAGAATGTATCCTCAATTGGAATCCTAAAACAGAGTCAAAACTAGGGTTTTAAAAAAATGTTAGCAGTGATGAAAAATAAGCAGTAATCTAGAAAAGAAGGATTTTCAAAATTTTATGAAGAGACTCAACAAAGAAGTTTTCTAAAGTAAAATGTGTTTTCTAATGAGTTGGTGAAGCAGGCAAAAGGATTATCAGTTAGTTTTTCACCAGGTTCTCCTTCAGCAAACTAATTAGTGCTAGAAGTGGTTTTATAAATCAGAGAAGTTCTTTGCTTTGGTACCTTGCATATTTCCCCAATTACAAAAGCAAGATGAGAAAAAATAACATTTGTCAGTGATGTTTAAGAAAATAATGCTTGACTATGATCCAGAAGATAGGAAAAATTGTTCAAAATTCATGTACTATTTGTAAAGATAACCCCCTCCCCAAGTACCACCACCATCAAGATCTTCCTGAATAATCTGTTTAAGAGTTGCTTCAGTGCTTTTATCCATTTTTTAAGAAATAAAAGTAGGGTGGTATTTTTTGTCTGAGTGCTTCTTTCTGTCACACTAATGATGTTTCTTCCTTCATATTCTATCTTAAAAACAAATTTTAAAAAGGAAAAGTATTTCCTTATAGCAACTTCTAATTCCCTATTGTACACCAAGGATAGCCTCAGAAAAAGATTCACATCTAGACATGTGTGTAGGATTACATGGAAATGCTAGCAGGCTAACTTCACTCAACTCAAATGTAATTCACAAACACTTTCCTGTAATATTGCCCTCCTCCAGCAAATACATTAACTATGCTCCTGTAGAGGGAGCATATCTATAGCTTGATGGTATATATTTCCACAATTTTCGAGAAATTCAAGAATTGATTGTATTTACTGCTCAATTTTAAAAAGTTTAATTTGGGGGTGATTAATATGAGGGTAAATACAATTAGGTTGCATTGCTTGCATTTATAAGGTGAAGTCTGAACTGTGATTGAGTCTTTCACTCAAGAAGTGTGCCATATACACCTACATTGTACCTGATAGGTAGGAACTAACCAACCACCTTCAATGCCCCTTCTTCAATTTAATTGTGAATTAAATGTGAGCCTGTGAAACTATTGACAGTTTCAACATAGTATTGAGTTCAATTGAAACAAGCCAAATATGGGAAGAGAATAAGAATGTCTTGATGGTTTGATATCTCTGACATTAGGCTGTTCTCTTTGTTGTAACACGTGAAAGTAGATTATATTTGTAGTACTCATTATCCTAAATTAGCAACAAATCATTTGGTGACAGAGTCTTTCTTGCTTTATATACAATGAAAGGCATTTAAATCCACTATTTTATGGCAAGGCCCATAAAGGATACCTTTTATTGAAAAATATTTATTTATATTAACATAACATGCAGCAATGTATTGTATAAGAACCCAATGGATGATTATGTGCCTGTTACCAATGATGTTAAAAAGTATGATATATATATTTTTAATTTTGTATTTCCTTGTCTTCTGTCATTAAAAACTAAGCAGGCTGAAGATGGCCAACTAGAAGGAGCTCCCCAGAGAGGTTCCTGACCAAGAGGAAGAATAACATCCAGAAAATGCCCAATTGAGCTGAAGACTGGGAGCCCAGCCGAGAGAGAAGTGATAGTTGCAAATCACCTCTGCTGAAACAAGCTGCGACTCCAAGCAAGCAAGCTTCAGGTACAAAATTCATCTGAAAGGAAAAGTATCCATCCTCTCCCCCAAGAAAGCTGTGGTCTTTCTTGCTTTCTGTTTCCTTTCTTTTTTACTCTTTTCTTCTTTACTCTTTTATGGACAAAAGATGACTTTCTACAGATGAACAGAGAACTGTGGACCTCTTGTCCCACCCCATGGGAGAGTGCTGTGGGAAGTGTGGATTACTCCCCTGCTGTGACTCTGAACACTCTCTTGCCAGGCAGAAAATTTGAACTAAAGTTTTCCCAACCATTCTGAAATTCCAGTACGCCCTTCCCCCCTTATCTGATGAACCAGAAGCCTAACCCCTGCTGGGACTGTGGGAGGAGGTTCTTGAGCAGCACCTCCACTCTCTGTCTGCTAGACTAAGTGCCTCACCCGGCAAAGGATTCTGGGGTCCGCACACAGCCTCCCCCTACCCAACAGCCAACCACAGCCAGGAACCATAGTGTACAACACTGCCACAGGCAGATCTGGCTCAGTACCCAGGTCCGCCCCACTCCAGGGGCTGTGGAGGATGGAAGTGACCCCACCGAAGGCTGTGCCACCTCAAGACCCAGGCCCGCCTCCTGCCCGCAACCCCAGCAGATGTGAGAGACCCCGCCAGGAGTTGTGCCACCTCCACACTCAGGCCCCCCCACCCCAGAGATGACAGTGGGCATGAGCCAGCCACCGTGGGCTGTGCTTTCTCAGCACTCAGGCCCGCCCTACTCCAGGGGCTGCTGGCAGGTGAGAGTCCCCGCTGTGAGCCGTGCAGCCTTGGGACCCAGGCCTGCCCCACTCCAGGGGCTGCAGCGGGTGAGAGCTACCTCGCTGTGGGCCACACAAACTTGGGACCCAGGCCAACCACACTGCAAGGGCTATGGTGGGCAGGAACAAACCCACCGTGGACCACACAGCCTTGGGATCCAGGCCCTCCCCACTCCAGGGGGTGCAGTGGGAGGAAGCAAACCCACCACAGACCATATCACATGCACCCCAGGTCCGCCACCTGCCAGGGACACCAGTGGACATGAGAGACTCCATCAAGAGTCACACCACCTCAATACCCAGGCCTGCCCCACTCCAAGGACTCCTGCAAACACATGGGACTCTGCAGCAGACCACACTACCAAGACCTCCAGCCTGCCTTGGCCAGTGCTGCCCAAGCTAAGGTCTGAGGTAGCTGCACAACCCGTGTACTCCCTCCAGTGCACCCCCTCCTTCCTCACTGGCCCCTGTCCATCTGTCCAGGGACTCGGGAAGTCATACGACCCCCCACCCTCCCTCCGATGCCCTCCTTACCTCTCTGCAGAGTCCTCCATCCAGCCAGAGACTGCTGCAGCCACCCACTCTCATTGCCAAATCCACTGGGAACCAGGCATTGCCACAACTGTAGGCACCATCCCTAGCCCTGCTGTTGGACCCGTGTGTGACACACTCCACTCCGGAGCTGCTCCAACAGCCACAACTCCCTGGCTGGGACAGCCCTAGAGGAGCTACACTAAGTCACTGCCTACAAATATCCAAAAATAGAGAGATCCCACCAGGGTCCTATCTTGGAGAGACACCTCCCCAACTCTGAGGACGGCCAGAGGAAACAGCAAAAAATAATCATGGGGCGGAATCAAGGTAAAAACTCTGGAATATGAATAATCAGACCAGATCAACCCCCCCCCCCCCGAAGGAATGATAAGGCAGACACAACACAAGATCCTATTCATACACAAATTGTTGGGATATTAGAAATTAAATTCAGAATCTTAAAAGCGAATAAGATCAACAGAATGGAAGAAAAGATGCAAATAGAATTTCAAGT
>CAUYON010091055.1:0-12156 GCA_963573935.1 Arctocebus calabarensis
CCTGTAGTCCCAGCTACTTGGGAGGCAGAGGCAAGAGACTCGCTTGAGCCCAGGAATTGGAGGTTGCTGTGAGCTGTGATGCCACAGCACTCTATCCAGGGTGACAGCTTGAGGCTCTGTCTCAAAAAAAAAAAAAAAAAACCTGTGAATAATAATGAGCTCCTCCAATGGATAATCAAAAGTAACTGCAGTTAGAACACTGAAGTCCTGCAATCTTGGACTCTTGAAAACTTTAAATATGGAACATAAGGACCCCTTCCCATCGTTGCCCAACATACTTCCTTCCACTAACACGACCTTTCCCACTCCTTCCCATTTCTGACTACACTTCACCCTCAAAGCAATGTTTTAAACAAAGATGTTTCTAGAAAGAATAGATTGGGCAGTAGAACAAAATCTTACAAAGTACATTTAAACAAGGAGAGAAAATTAGGTAGTCCTGCTAGGTGCAGTGGCTCAAGTGTATAATCCTAGCACTTTGAGAGACTGAGGGTGGGGGATTGCTTGAGGCCAGGAGTTTGAGAACAGCCTGAGTGAGGTGAGAACTTGTCTCTACCAAAAAACCAGAAAAAATAGCCAAGCATAGTGGCACAAGCCTGTCGGCCCAGCTACTTGGGAGGCTGAGGCAGGAGAATTGTTTGAGCCCAGAAGTTAGAGGTTATGGTGGGCTATGGTGATGCCACTGCACTCTAGCCCAGACAACAGAGTATGATCCTGTCTCTCCCCCCAGCCTCCCCAGTCTCTCACCCCTGCCAAAAAGTTATCTACTCCTAAGACTTCAGGCAAATTACCTTCTCCTTATTTCTAAGAATATCTTCCCAGCTCTAAAAATCTGGGTGCTACCCAAAAATGGACAATCAGATCTGCCACCAAGAGAATTTAGATCAGAAGGGAAACGTCAATTTCTTTAACATTTGGGGATTTTCCTCCTTATGGGTGTGTTGGAGGAGTATAAGGAGTAAAATATCATAAATGCCTACACTATTCATCTCAATCTACTAGAGATAAATCTTTCCACTAGTGCCAAAATAAAACACTAGAATGCTTACTCACAAAAAGCTCATATAACCTTATTTGAAAAAAATCAAAAATCAGCCCTTAAATCCCAATGGTCTGCAGTAAAGGGCTAGTATTACACAAACTGCATGTTCTAACCAATGTTTCCTTCTTTAGTTAAGTATAGTAATCTTCTGTGCAAGACATCTGAGTCAGTCACTACTTTTACCTACCACCAGCTTGGGACCACAGTGGGAGGAGACTCACTACAGGAACTAATTCTGAATACTGATATCTAATGACTCAGGTACAAAGCCACAAGAGCACCTATATAGGATCCAAAAAATCTTAGCAGTGAAATGTTTTTAATTTCCTCTCTCTTCCACTTAATTCTCAGCATGCATCAAAATACAAGTAATATAAACACACACAAAAAAAGTGTAGAGCACTGAATTTACAAAGGGTAGAATTATGCTTACCTCAAATTATTTTGATTCATAATATATTCCAAGGAAAAAAGTTAACTTGATTTTTAATGATCACTGATTTTAAAAAGTGTCAATTTTTACTTTCAAAATAAGTGAATTGTTTAAAGTCAAAGATATTTTTTGAACTTGTAAATCTGCAATTTAAATGTAGATATAAAAAGTAAAATAATTAGCTATTGCATTGCCTCTTTAAAATCTTAACTGAGTAGGCAAGACGCACTTTTACCAAGAATTTTTTCCACTTACTTTCTTCCCCCACTTTTCTAGCGGAACCATCACTTTCCAGAAGAAAACTGCACCAATGGGGAAGCATGAAACAAGTATGGTAAGACAAAGTTAATTACTTATTGGCAGGGGCAAGAGGAGGTGAAGACACTACGCATTCCACAAAATGGGAACCCAGGAGTCACAGGCAGACACAAGGTCTGATTAATTCACTGCTTAGAGCTGAGCAGTGAAGGATGCATAATGCTATAAAACTGAAAAATAGCCAAAATTCTTATTACTGATTTCCATTTTCAAAATCAAATATTTTTCCTAAATATTTTTGTAACTAATAAAAATGATTACTTTTGGGAGTGTGGAGAGGGAGAATGGATGGGAACGGGATTGGGAGGAAGATCTGTTATATACATCTTTTTATAGCATTTTGATATGTGAACAAGGAAAATATATAACAAAAGCAAAATTAAGTTAAAAACAAACATCCTTTGTTTATGCCGATGTCATTATGTACTTGAGTTTGTTTAGGCTAAACAAATTTATTTTACTTTTGTTTAGCATCCTAACACACTGATTTCCTCCCAGAGGAGCACAAAACTGGTATACCTACAAGACTGAACATGATGAGGACCAGGTCTATTTCCCTTGTATACCCCTCTCCCTAACCGCCTAATCCTACTCCTGAAAAACTCACCTGACCACGTTTTTAAAATAAAAGAAGCTCTTATTTTTCTTTCTGTCCTTTTTTTTTTTTGAGACAGAGTCTCACTCTGCCGCCCTTGGTAGAGTGCTGTAACATCATAGCTCACAGCAACCTCAATCTCTTGGGCTCAAGTGATCCTCTTACCTCAGCCTCCCAAGTAGCTGGGATTACAGGTGCCCACCAAAACACCCAGCTCATTTTTAGAGACAGGGTCTTGCTCTTACTCAGACTGGTCTCAAACTCCTGAGCTTAGGCAATCCATCTGCCTCTGCCTTCCAGAGTGCTAGCATTACTGGCATGAGCCACTACACCCAGCCTAAAGAAGAAGCTCTTGATAGCATGTACACAAAATACAGCTCAGTAGCATTTAATTCACTAAAAGATAGATGACTTTTCCCTTCTGAAAATAGAGAAACATAAAGTTTAAATGCCTATACCTCCTTATTACTTTCTCATCTGCTAAAAGCAAAGAGAATAGGAAAGAGATTAGATTAGGGGTACATGAGGTCATGGAGAGCTCTGACTGATTCACAGTTTAGATAGCAGAACATGCAGTAAGCCATGGACTGAAGTTAGGAAGACCTTTAAATATACTTTACTTCTTCTTATCCTTTTGATTTTGAAGGGTAAGATAATTCTGGAGGACAGGGACCTCATCTAAGCTCTCTAGCTCACCCAGTTTCATTATGGCTTGAAGCCTCATTGATACATCTCCAAAAGCAAAATTTCAGAACCTGCAAAGAAGTCTAGTGCAGGAGGTAAATATGGAGACCGCATCAGCTGGCAGTCTCCCTTGCCAAGAGTAGGTCTGGGGTCACCCACGTAGTTCTGGGGTCACCTAGCTATGTGGGAAGAACTGTCTCTCAAATGAAATCAGTAAGAAAGACGAGGCAAAAAAGATCTCGGGAGCATGCTCAAAGAGACAAAAACACCTACCAAATACAACAAGCTTGACAGCCCTTGGTAATGTCTTTCCTTTAGCTTTCCCCAAAGAAGTTGACCAATATGAGGCAGACTCAAACAATCTGCCCAGCAGAGCCCGGAGTCCCATATTAAATCACAGTCTAACACATATTTGAGGACAGTGTTACACACCAGCACACAGAGTAAGGCATGGCACACAGCACGAGAAAACCTCACAGACATGCTTTTTTTTTTTGTCTTTTTAAGCAAAAATGAAACTAGATGGCAAGAGAAAGCTTACCTTCTAAACGTGAGAAAAAGAATAAAACAAACAAGAGAACAAAAAAAGATGCAGAAAGAAGTCATAACAGGGAAGCGAAAGTTGTCAAGTATGCAAAAGCAAAATTGAATAAAATATCAAAGACTTATAATGATTTTACCATATAGATTTAAAATACATTCTTAGAACCCATTTAACTATGAGAAAATGGCTCTCATAGTTAAGATCAGCTGACAAATTTGTTCTCCATACAGTTAATTCAGCTTTCTGGTGACTTTGGGCACCACCTTTTACCTTTCCTTACAGATTCCCGGAGGACAGACAGCTCGGCTGAGCACCAATGGGAGCCAAAGTACCAAATGCCCCCTTTAGTCTGCGACCTGTATGATGGTGGCTCTGATGACAACATTTGTGTCCTATGTGGGAAAGCTAGATTCTGTAGACAGTGTATTCCCACACTGCCGGTATTTTGGTACAAGGAAAGCCTAAACCCAAGCATGTTCCCCCAGACCTGCAGTCTTTGTTCAGTCACTACACAGGGAGAAGCAGACCATACGAGCAGTGACACACAACCACTGCTGACAGGCCCTAGGTGGAATCTGCCCGCCTCTCTGGAGTCCCAGAAGAGGTTCTGGACACAGGTGGAAGGGGCTCTTCAAACTGACAAATGTGCAAAGCAATATTTTAATTAAACTTCCTTTGGGGAAAATAGAAAGATCAAGGGACACATATGGAAGTGCCAAGGGTTTCCTCTGTAGATTTCTCTGGCTCAAATATGACTTTCCCATAATGTTCAGAATGACAGGCATATTCTGTATCTTACTTGGTCACTTGGCAACAATCCCCTCATAAAAGCCCGAGGTCCCGCCTTAGAGGACATACATACCACAATTCCTCCACAGCCCAACCAAGGAGGCTCTAGCTCGAAAGAAAAGCTACACCTCTCAGCCTTCAACAAATATTCACCCCATAAGCCTATTTATTTGTTCTACTTTAGAACAAAATTAATTTGCAAAGGCAGTAAATAACGACTGAAACAAAAATGAGGAAGAAATTATTTTCAAAATATGTGAGTACTTTTATGCTACAGTCAACGAAACAGAATGTGAGACAAGTGACAATCAAAATCCTCTCGGGGAGGTGGAGGTCAGGATTTTGCTTATTTCTCCTCTAATAACACTTACCTTGCTGGCCCAGGCATCTTCGTCCCAAGAAGTGAGTTGTAATACACGAATGATCTCATTAATTTCAGCACTCATTTTTTCTACAGTAAAATTGCGATTTTTCAAAGCTTCTTCTATTCCTAGGTTTTTGGAATTTTTAGTTGTAACAAAAATCTTCATAGCTGTAAAAATAAACAAAAGATCGGAAACTAAGCTTGGAATTTAATCTGGCTGTATAACAACATTCACATAAGCCATTCCACACTTTGAACATGCATTAGGCTTTTGAAGGGGTTAAAAAGAATATACAAAACAGGTCAGGCCTCCCGCCTATAATCCTAACATTTTGGAAGGCTGAGGCAGAAGGATCACTTGAGCTTAGGAGTTCGAGACCAGCCTGAGCAAGAGTGAGATCCCCATCTCTTCTAAAATTAGAAAAAATTCGCCAGGCATTGTGGGGGTACCTATAGTCACAACTACTTGGGAGGCTGAGGCAGGAAGATCGCTTGCCATGAGTTAGGCTGATACCACGGCACTCTAGCCTGGGCAACATAGGGAGACCTTGTCTTCCCCCCACCTCAAAAAAAAAAAAAAATATATATATATATATATATATCATGCATAAACAAAACAAATACTATAAGTCTGCCAATAAAATTCCAATATTAGCAAACTTCATTAAAAAAAAAACTCAAAATACAAAACATCACCACAACTATGATGAGGAAACTAATTTAACATGCATATATTGATGGCCCATAATCACAAAATATCTAATATCCTTCTAAGTCAGTTATCATCCTAGCCCTCACACCAGTTCTATTCACTACAAGTTTAATGACACAATTTGAAAATCATCAGTAACACTTTGAATGCTGCTGCCTCTCATCCCAACAGAAGATGAAAAATGTCAAGTTTATCATCCAAGATTTCTTTCAGCATGTATCAGGGACTTAAGTAATCCCCAAAAGTGAAGAAAAAATAAGAATAATAATACAGAATACAAAGAAAATGCCTTCCCATAAAATTATTAAAATTTTATAAACAAAGATGATTAACATGTTTTTGAGTTACCCAGACTAGAAAGAAACCCTCTTCCCAACAACCTTCTGCCCCAGAGAACAGCTGGCTTCAAAACGTATTTCCCATAGAGATTATAAGATTCTATTTACAAATTTTTGTTTTCTAGTTCTAAACTCTTATGCATGTTATCTTATTTAAGAAGGCAGTTTTGCCAGGAAGGTAGCTCATGTCTATAACCCTAGCACTCTGGGAGGCCCAGGAAGGTAGATTCCCTGGGCTCCAGCCTGAACAAGAGCTGGAGATTATAAGACTCTATTTACAAATTTTTGTTTTCCAGTTCTGAACTCCTATACTTGTATTTCCTTTTTTAGCCATTATCTAAAACACCAAAGCAGGTAGCTGGGGATCACAGTGACATGAGGCATAAGATTTTAAAAATAAAACTGCCTTCTTTTTTGTTCTTTTTTTCTTGAGACAGAGTCTCACTTTGTCACCCTGTAGAGTGCCATGGTGTGTTAGGTCACAGCAACCTCTAACTCTCGGGCTCATGTAATCTTCTTGCCTCAGCCTTCCGAGTAGCTGGGACCCCAGGCGCCTGCCACAACGCCTGGCTATTTTTTAGAGCTGGGGTGTCACTGTTGTTCAAGCTGGTCTCGAACTCCCGAGCTCCAGGAATCCACCTGCCTCAGCCTTCCAGAGTGCCAGGATTATAGGCGTGAGCTACCATGCCCGGCAAAACTGCCTTCTCAACTAAGATAGCATACCTGAGGTGTCTGGCACACACTAGACACTCAGTAAATGCAACTCCCTTTTGCTACCTGAGAGCGCACCCACCATGTTTGCCTTTCTGGGCTCTGCTCAATGGGAAGGTGGTCCTGGCTGGTGACTGAAGAACTAATCTATTCATAATGTAGAAAACAATTAAATATCTTTTTTTTTTTTGTAGAGACAGAGTCTCACTTTATCACCCTCAGTAGAGTGCCGTGGCATCACAGCTCACAGAAACCTCCAACTCCTGGGCTTAGGCAATTCTCTTGCCTCAGCCTCCCAAGTAGCTGGGACTCCAGGCACCTGCCACAAAGCCCAGCTAACAGTTAAATATCTTACAGAAAAAAATCAGGCAACTAAAATTTAATAAGGGATCTGAGTTCATTTCTTTATCATACTATGCCCTCTAATATCCATTCTAGCTCCTAATTGTTTTTCTATAACACAAATAAAGGTGTAAAAAAGTTAACATTCCAGACTATAGTTGCTAGAGGTTTTATCTCCTGGGATAGGGGCCTGTGAGAGGTTTAAGAGAAGAGGACGAGGCCATAGAAGGGTAATTTCAAACAAAGAGCAGGACAGCATTCAAGAAGATGAAGACCGGTTCTCAGTCCGTCAGCCACAGCCGTCCTGTGACACCCGGTCAGTGGGGTCTCATTGGTAACTAGGCTGCAGGACAGGCAGTGAAGCAGCATTTGTCAGTGAACCCCAGAGTCTGGAACTTACTAATGGCTTTTCCCCCTCTAAAGTGCAGGCAGAAGATACCTGAAATGAGAACTGGCAGCAACTCCTTCACAGTGTTCATGGAGTTCACCAACATCACTCGGTGCTCCTGGTGCGTCAGCTCCTGCTGCCTCTCGTCAATCATCTTGGCCATCTTAGTCATTCCTGGGGCACAGGAAGAAACGGTGCAGGGTGAATAGTGAACTAACCCACGGTCTGGCTTTCTCAGCCTAAATCCACTGGGAAATACTACGGAAGGCCAAACTGATCGCCCACCTCCCCAGCAGGCTGATTCCAAAACGCCAGACGCTTTCAAACACTGTCATCACTACAACAGACACCATCACTGAACTCTGGCATTTACGAAATTTTATCTTTTAAATGAAATGGATTAAATATAAATGATAAATGTGATATGATTTTCATGTTTGACATAAATATATTCACAAAAAAATGTGAAATGAATAAATAGACATCTATTTGTAAAATATAATAAATTCACACGTGGGAGAAAAATATTTTGTCAGGCTACTATGCACAGAGGGCGCACGATGGCCCCTGGGCTGTTATGTAAGAATCTCTCGTGAGCCTATTACTGAATGTAATGGCTGGGAAAAGTTCTAAGAATGTCAATGATGTGTTTTTGTTTTCATCTTTATATTTTTCTGAACTTTCCAACTTGTCCAAAATAAACATGTACTACTTTTATAATTAGAAACAAATAGAAATATAAAAATAATTATAGTGATGACAATGTTTGAAAGCATCTGGTGTTTTGGAATCAGCCTACTAGCATTTCTTGTTTACTTTGGTTATTATTCAAAGGGGCTATGTGATTCTCTAAAGCTTTGATTTTCAGATTGCTCCTAGGATTTCGCAAGTTGTCTCATAGACCATTAAGACCAAAGGAAAGCAAAAACATAGGGCGGCCCCTGCCTCTCCCAGAGAAGCTCCATTTTGTCTTTTATATGGTGGGATTCTGCATAAGATTCCATTTGCAGAAATAAAAATCTTTTGCCAATGCGATGAGAAAGCTTAAAGAGGACTGCTCTAAAACCATCAAAGAAAGCTATTCAATGATGACTCAGAGAAATTCTTTTTCTTTTTTTCTTTTGAAACAGAGTCTCAAGCTGTCACCCTGGGTAGAGTGCCATGGCAACTCAGCTCACAGCAACCTCAAACTCTTGGGCTTAAGCAATTCTCTTGTCTCAGCCTCCCAAGTAGCTGGTACTACAGGAGTCCGCCACAACGCCTGGCTATTTTTTTTTTGTTGTTGTTGTTGTTGCAGTTGTCATTGTTGTTTTAGCTGGCCCAGGCCGGATTGGAATCCACCAGCCTTGGTGTATATGGCCGGTGCCCTACCCACTAAGCTACAGACGCCATTCAACTCAGAGAAATTCTTTACCACCATAATTTTACAGAACAACTCCAACTACACTGGAACCTCATGAAAATACTATTAATTAAAAATCAGGCATGGCACCTGTGGCTCAAAGGGCTAAGGCGCCAGCCACGCACACCTGAGCTGGCGGGTTCAAATCCAGCCTGGACCCACCAAACAACAATGTCGGCTGCAACCAAAAAATGGCCGGGCATTGTGGCGAGCGCCTGTAGTCCCAGCTACTTGGGAGGCGGAGGCAGGAGACTCGTTCGAGCCCAATAATTGGAGGTTGCTGTGAGCTGTGATGCCACAGCACTCTGTCCAGGGTGACAGCTTGAGGCTCTATCTCAAAAAAAAAAAATCAAAGGCCAGGCGCATGGCTCATAATCCTAGCACTCTGGGAGGCCAAGGTGGGTAGATTGCCTGAGCTCATGAGTTCGAGACCAGCCTTAGCCAGAGCAAGACATCATCTCAAAAAACAGCGCCAGGTGTTGTGACAGACACCTGTAATCCCATCTGAGGCAAAAGAATCACTTGAGCCCAAGAGTTTGAGGTTGCTGTGAGCTGCGATGCCACAGTACTCTACCAAGGGCAACAAAGTAAAGATTCTATCTCAAAAACAAAAAATCAACATTTCTCATAAAACAGAAGCATTTTATAAGATAGTAAACATCAAGTTAAACAAATTAAACATCAAATGTATCTTGTCACTAGTCTCATTCATACTTTAAGGACCTTCGAGAGTTCATGTTATATGTCTAACATCAAAAGTTGGTATCTGGGCTTGGCGCCTGTGGCTCAACTGGCTAAGGCGCCAGCCACGAACACCTGAGCTGGCAGGTTCGAATCCAGTCCAGGCCCACCAAACAATGACGGCTACAACCAAAAAATGGCCAGGCGTTGTGGCAAGCGCCAGTAGTCCCAGCTACTTGGGAGGCAGAGGCAGGAGACTCGCTTGAGCCCAGGAATTGGAGGTTGCTGTGACCTGTGATGCCACAGCACTCTACCCAGGGCAACAGCTTGAGGCTCTGTCTCAAAAAAAAAAAAAAAAAGGTGGTATCTGTGTGTTTTGAATACTCAATACTCAGGTGCCTAAACAATCATTTCAAAATGAGATTTGACCACATTAGCTCTTCTGTCCTTCTAGGTCTGATTATATTATGCGGCCTTGGACTAGGGCATGAATCCATAATAGTAGGCAGGCTAATTAGCAAGCTAAGAGGTCATAAAGAACTCCAGGCCAGCTGGCAGACAATGAAGGAAAGCTGTGTAATGTGGAATAGAGAGGTCAGGATTCAGGGTGGCCTTGAGCATTACAGTAATAGAAAAGTATTTTCTACATCCTCCAGCAACATTTGCTATATCTGTTTTAATTCATTAGATAGGTCCAAAATTTATACAAAGCAGATTCATTTCGGAGTCAATGACATCTCCTCAGTTACAGCACAGTGTCAGCGCCATCAACACAGTAGACACCTGAAAGCCCATCATCATCATCATCATCATTATCCTACTTCTGCAAAATGTAGGAGGAGGCTACCGCACCCTTTCCTCCTGATCCAACAAACACAATCCACAAAAAAATCTTAGCATAAAAATTGAATATGACTAACCTGGCCCAAGATTCTTTGTGTAAGTGACCAAATCTTCCATTGTTTCCACCACCTCTGCCACTGTAAGATATTCCAAAATGCCTTTGCAAACTCTAATAATTTTACGAACCTGAAAATGTATTTCAGAGTATTCAGTCAAGTGAGTAGACAATAAGTAGAAAACATGGTAATATAACTGTGTAGCTACTTAATACTTTTTCACCCTACACAATTGCCAATCTTCATTATTATCATTAAGACGAGGCTTTTGGGAGTTGGGGGAGAGGTCTTCATGGGCCTCATATTGCCTACCTCAGCCTCGTCAAAGGTAAGGAGCAGGTCTGATGTACCAGAGAGAATACCCCTTGACCCGTCGATCAGATAATCTCGAGCAGGCACTGAGTAAGGATCCGACTGAAGCATCTGGGCTGCCTGGACAAGCTTGGTGCAAGCATTCTCAACCCTGTGTACAGGAATATAGGTTAACTGACCGGTAGGAGCAAGCAGAAGAACATCATTTGCAAATGCAAAGAATGTAAATGTATGTAAATTGACATTTTTTCCCCTACATGGAAAATAGCCAAGACCAATTGATAATAAGACCCAAGTTTTTAGATTTAAGAATTTACAGTTGGGGCTCGGCGCCTGTGGCTCAATGGGCTAAGGCGCCAACCACGTACACCTGAGTTGGCGGGTTCGAATCCAGCCTGGGCCAGCCAAACAACAATGGTGGCTGCAACCAAAAAATGGCCGGGCGTTGTGGCGGGCGCCTGTAGTCCCAGCTTCTCGGGAGGCGGAGGCAAGAGACTCGCTTGAGCCCAGGAATTGGAGGTTGCTGTGAGCTGTGATGCCACAACACTCTATCCAGGGTGACAGCTTGAGGCTCTGTCTCAAAAAAAAAAAAAAAAAAAGAATTTACAGTTGGGCGGTGCTTGTGGCTCAAAGGAGTAGGGTGCTGGCCCCATATGCTGGAGGTGGCAGGTTCAAACCCAGCCCCAGCCAAAAACTTAAAAAAAAAAAAAATAATTTACAGTTTAGGGCAGCTCATTCATTCATTCATTTATTTAGTGCACAAAACCCTTGTTCTTCGTTATTTCCTGCCAACAAAAAAAAAAAAATGAAAATGTTTGGGGCCTTTTATTTAAGGTCACTGTATCTCTGTAATACCTTTGTTTCCTTATTCCTTCCCATCCTATCCATGTGGCTATTAAAAGACAATGCACAAAATCTTGAAATCTTTGACAGCATTGTCAGTTTTAACATCTGGAAATAAAATGTCAAAGTATCGTGTTAAGCGAAACTTAATAACCAGACAAAGCAAAGGAAAGGGGGGAAACACAAAGAAAAAGGAGGAGGTAATATATAAATTTCTCATTCATCTAGCCTTCTGAAAACAGACATATGAAACTATATTGTTAATTAAAAGATCACTAGTATTAATAACAGAGACAGTTAATAATAGTATAATATTAATACAGTTTAATGAAGAACACTAGAACAGCCAAGAGTTGGGGTAGCAAGGGTGGGGGGAATCGTTTAGAAGAGGAACTCAGGATCCATAAACCAAGTATTCTCCTTGACCTTCTTACACTGCTAACCCAATTACTTATCCATACAGAGTTAAAAAGAACCTAATAGATCATCTCTTCTAATCCAATATTCAATACACCCATTAATATTATCACTGAGTAGGGCGGCTCCTGTGGCTCAGCGAGTAGGGCGCCGGCCCCATATACCGAAGGTGGCAGGTTCAAGCCCGGCCTCAGCCGAACTACAAAACAAAAAAATAGCCGGGCGCTGTGGCGGGCGCCTGTAGTCCCAGCTACTAGGGAGGCTGAGGCAAGAGAATCGCTTGAGCCCAAGAGCTGGAGGTTGCTGTGAGCAGTGTGACGCCACGGCACTCTACCCAGGGCG
>CAUYON010091056.1:0-37793 GCA_963573935.1 Arctocebus calabarensis
CAGCCTTAAAGAAAGATGGAGACTTTACCTCTTTCATATTTACATGGATGGAGCTGGAACATATTCTTCTTAGCAAAGTATCTCAAGAATGGAAGAAAAAAGTATCCAATGTACTCAGCCCTACTATGAAGCTAATTTATAACTTTCATACGAAGGCTATAACCCAACTATAGCACAGGAATATGGGGAAAGGGGCAAGGGAAGGGAGGAGAGGGGTGAGGATAGTTGAATTGCTGGGACCACACCTATGATGCATCTTAGAACATTACAGGTGAAACTTTCTAAATGCAGAATATAAATGTCTTAACACAGTAACTAAGAAACTGCCATGAAAGCTATGTTAACCACCTCAATGAAAATATTTCAATTTGTATATAAAACCAGCACATTGTACCCCATGTTCACATTCATGTACACAGCTATTATTTAATAATAATAAAAAAAGAGTGGAATGAAAAAGTATTCTGCATGCTCACTACTAGTATGAAAACAATATGTACTCACCTACACTTTCATACAAATGTTAAAACCCAACTATAGTCCAGAAAGAAGGAGGAAAGGAGAGGGAGAGGGTAAAGGAGGAGGGGAATTTGGAAAGAGGGAAGGTAATTTTTGGGACCTTACTTAATGTGCACAATTCAAGGGTACATGTCAAAACTATTAAGAGTATAAATGTCTTAACACAACAAATAAGTAACTGAGGTGAAGATTATGTTAACCAGTTTGATGTAAGCATTCCAAATTGTATATAAAACCAGCACATATTGGAATGTCAAAAATGGCAAGGGCCTTTTCCCCAGAACGTTGGGAGTAGGTGATCTGTCAGTGCTACCCTAGGTGGGGAATCCTGGTGAGGTCTGACTGTGCAGGGGGCGGGGGATTCTGGGGTGTGGAAAAGACAGTTTGAGCTGTGGAAGTTGGTGAAGAGGGCCCTGAGCGCTCCAGCTGGAGAAAAAGTGGCAGTTTAAAGTGGCAGCAACAGCCTCCCGGGAGCTCCCTCCCCTCCAGCCTCCACAGCTGACACGAGCAGCAGCTGCTGCCTTCATGAATCACCGCTGCCACCAAGGCCGCCGTGAACCCCTCTACCACAGCCGCTGCGAGCTCCCCTCTTCCAGCCGATTGCAGTTGCCGGATTGCAAGAGAGCTGGAGGGCAGAGCAGAGAGTTTGGGGATGAGTGGACTCGTGCACCAAGGTTGGAAGTCAGATGGGAATGTCGTTTGGAGCTGAGCACCCAAAGTAAAGCACCTTTTCCAAAGCAAACCAGTGGAGAAACTCCAAAAATTGGGACTGGCCACACTTGGTTACCATAGCAACAATATAACTGGTGAATTACATATAAGCCTGAGAACCATTAACAGCGCCATCTGGTGTCCACAAAGTATATTGCATTATAAATTAACTCCACCTAAGTTGACGTCAACTGCATACATAAAGACCTTTATTTCTTCTCTTTTTTTTCTTTTTTTTTTTTTTGAGACAGAGCCTCAAGCTGTCACTCTGCATAGAGGGCTGTGACATCACAGCTCACAGCAACCCCCAATTCCTAGGCTCAAGCAAGTCTCTTGCCTCCGCCTCCCAAGTAGCCGGGACTATAGGCGCCCACCACAACATCCGGCCCTTTTTTGGTTGCAGCTGTCATTGTTGTTTGGTGGGCCTGGGCTGGATGCGAACCCGCCAGCTCAGGTGTACGTAGCTGGTGCCTTAGCCCATTGAGCCACAGGCACTGAGCCAAGACCTTTATTTCTATATATATACAAGAACAATATTTTTGAGGTTTTCTTTTTTTTTTAATATGATTTTCTTGGAGGTGCCATTGATAAATAATTTTTTACTTCACTTTCGTTTCTTAGGCTATTTTTATTATCTTCTATTCTCAATTGTACATTTCTTCTTCCTCTCCTGTTTTAATTTCATTGTTCTATCTCCCCTTCTGCTTCTTCCCTTTTTATAGCTTATAAGAGTGCTCTCATCATATTTGTTAGAGGCTTTTTCTTTTTCTCTTTTCTCAAGTATTTTTAAAGTATCATTTTTATTGTAGATTTCTCTCTTTTTTTGTTCTTAGCTGTTGTTCTTTGATTGATTGTTTGTTATGTTTTGTCTGTATGTCAATGTTTCTGACTGTGGGTGCATTGGTGGATTTGTATGTCTGGAAGCCATTTTATGAGTGTATTAGCCCATTTGCTCTCAAAGTGACTGGTGTTGTAAATGTTTTCCTTACCACCTTGATTCTTCAGTCCACCCCCTAGCCCGGATTGGAAGTCTAGATCTCCAACTCATCCAGAATCCAGATTGTCTGCATTTACAATTGGTCTAGAACGATTGAACTGTAAAGGCTGCAGTCACCACCCCAGTTCCTAGGTGGAGGGCTGGTCAACCACAACTGTAGAAGTTTCCAGTCCAATTTCACTGTCCTACTCATATAGCTAAAAACTGAAAAACAAATATGGGGCAGAACAGGCGGAAAAACTCTGGCAACATGAATAAACAGAACGGTGCAACTCTCCCCAAAAATGACAAACCATCCATACCATAATAAATTAAAGTGTTTTTTCTCCTTCTTTTAAAAACATATACTCTGTAGTCCTTTTTCTTTTGTTATTGCATTATGACAGCCAGTAAAATGTTGAATAGAAGTTGTGAGACAGAACATTTTTGCCTAGTCCCTGATCTCAAGGGGAAAAAACCAGTCTCACCTTTAAGCATGATTTCCCTGCAGGGTTTTGTAGTTGCTCTTTATGAGGTTGAGGAAGTATTCCTTTCTTCCTAGTTGCTGACAGCTTTTATCATGGTTGTGTTTTGGATTTTGTCACGTGCTTTTTCTGTGTCAATTGGTAAGGTCATACAAAGTCTCCTCTTTAGCTTGTTGATGTGGTAGATCGTGTTGATTTATTTATGTTTCAGAAGCATTACATTAATAGAATAAATCCCATTTTGTTGTGGTAGATGATTATTTTTACATTGCATTGTATTTAGTTTGCTAATATTTTGTCTAGGTTTATAAAAGAGTCTTCTTTTTTCTTTTGTTAGTATCTTGTATTGGTATTGGGGTAATGCAAATCTTATGGAATGAGTTTAAAATGGTATAGTTTTTTTATATTTTCTGGAAGAGATTGTAGAAAAATTATATATATATATATTAAACAATTGTTAGGTTTAACCAATAAAATTATCTGAGCCAGTACTTCCTTTTCTGGAAGGTTACTACTAATTAATTTTATTTTGTAGACATAAAACTATTCAAATTATCTATTTTTCCTTGTGAGTTCAGGTAGTTTTTGTCTTTCCCATAATTGGTCTATTTCATCTAGGTTACCAAATATTTTTGCATACTTTTTTCTAATTTTTTTATTATTTTAATATACATGAAATCAATAATGATAATCCTTTCATTTTTGGTATTGGTAATTTATGTCCTTTTTCTTTTTGCTTAGTTAGTTTTCTTCTTTCTTATTTAGTAGCTAGGAGTTCATAGCTTTTGGTTTTATTGATTTTCTCTATTTTTTTTCTGTTTTCAATGTCATTAATTTCTGCCTTAATTTCTATTACTTCTTTTATTTTATGTTTAAAATTTCAAAATATTAAGGCATTATAATTTTTTTTAGGTTACATTGGCCATTTTCGTAGTGCTTGAGTACTGGCTTTAGGTGCGCCCATTACTCAAACTGTTAGGTTGGTTTGTTTCTTTCCCCTTTTTCTCCCTCTCCCTAGTTGCTTTCCACTGACTTTAACATCTCTCTGCAGGTCTGTGAGTTCATTGGTTAGTTCCAATCTAATAATGCGTCTGTGTGGTGCTTGTTTTTCTATTCTTGCAACACTTCACTTAGGAGAATGGCTTCTAGTTCCATTAAGATTCTTGCAAAAAGTATTTGTTTTTATGGCTGAGTAGTATTCTAAGATGGATAAAATAATTATACTTAAAGCATAAAATAATAAGACTTTTAGAATAAAATCTCTTCTAGATATTAGCCTAGGAAAAAAGGAAATTATGAAAAAGACTCCAATGGAAATCATTGAAACAACAAAAATTAATAAATGGGATTTGTACAGCTAAGGAAGCAATCAACAGAGCAAATAGACAACCTACAGAATGGGAGGAAATATTTGCAATAAAGCACGCATAACTAGAATTTAATTTTTATTCCCTATTTTCTTCTGCTTTCATAAAGCTCAAATTGCTATTATTTCTCTATTTTACTAAATGAGAAACTTAGGATGTTGATTTTAGATTTTTCCTTCTTTTCTAATATGTATGTTTAATGCTATGAATTTCCCTCTAAGCACTGCTTTCACTTCATCCCACAAGTTTTGATAAGCTACAATTTCATTTAATTTAGTTCAGAATATTTTAACTTTTCTCAAGGTGTATTTTACTGATGTTATTCACAGTTGTATTAGTCCAAAAAATTTCACCCATCTTTTTTATCATTAATATCTGGGTTAATTTCCATTTATTCAAAGAACATATTCTTCTAAAATTATTAAGGTATGTTTTATGATCCAGAATGTGCTTTATCTTGGTAAATATTTCATGTGTGCTTGAGATGTATCTTTGTCTACATATATATCACAAAATATTATCATTTTAACTATTTTAAGTGTACAGTTCTATGGCACTAAGTACATTCACATTGTTGTGCAACCATCACCACTGTCCCCAGAACCTTTTCCTTTTTTCCCATCTGAGACTTTGTAGCTATCCATTAAATACTAACTCATCCTTTCTATCTCTCCCCAGCCCTGACAAGCACCATATGTCTCTATGAATAAGACTGCTCTAGGTACTTCATATTAAATGGAACCATACCATACCATATTTGTCCTTTTTGGCAGGATTATTTCACTTATTATAATGTCAAGATTAATCCATATTGTAGCATATGTCAGAATGTCCTTTGTCTTTTGCGGCAGCTAGGACTATTTTACTGATATATGGATTTATCAGAGAAATTACAAGTGAAAAATATGGAGTAAGCAGAGAGATAGACTAGATCCAAGCCTTAAGAAAAAACTACCCATGAAGACAAAAAAGGAAGTCAAAGCAAAAGCAAACCAAAAAGATTGTCATATTCTGGACCACAAGCGTATTTCAAGAATGATAGAAAGCTTGAGAGTTGATTGTTGCTGGCAAATCAAATAGAATTAAGAATAAATAACATTTCCTTGTATATATATTACCACTTTTTGTTTATCTGTTCATTTACAGATGGACACTTGGGTTGTTCTATCTCCTTACTTTTACCCTACCTGAATCTTTATATTTAGAATCAGTTTCTTATTAACACATATAGTAGTTTCTTGTTTTTCATAATCACTTTGGAAAACTCTGCCTTGTAATTAGTGTTTATAAACCATTAACACTGAAGGTGATTACTGATATTGTTGAATTAATATCTATCATGTTTGTAACTAATTCCTATCTATTGCATTCGTCATTTGTTTCTGTTTTTTTCTTGCCTAGTCTGATTTTAATAGAGGATTTGATATCATCATATACTATCTCTCCTTCATCACATAAATCATACATCTTAATAATTTATTGGTTACTCTAGGAGCAGTGATTTTTCTACTGGCAAGACTGGTGTTGTATGAGAGGATGTTAGGTATGTTGTGAAAATTTTTAAAGATTAATTATTTTCAAAAGAAGTTCAAAGCACAGTAAGTTTGTTATTTTTTTTTTACTCTCTTTTTGGATCAATATAATGTAAGTGTGCCACGAGAGTTTAACTACAAGTTCAAGTGTGCCATGGATAAAAAAGATTGAAAAACACTACGATAGTTTATAATATACATTTATAACTAATCTAAGTCCACCTTAAAATACTACCAAGCCACTTCCTGTATAGTGTAGTATCTTATAACAATATTTCCCAAACCCCATCCTTTATGGACCCAGTACCTAATTACTATTTTATTTTAAACAAATAGTAATATGTATCAATTTCTTTTTAGTTTAAAAGTGCATTTATTTGAACTCCTGTATCCTATGAACTACATCCCATCAGTTTTGTGATATCTAACAATTTTCAGATATTGGTCACTATAGATTAGTGGACCATATCCCTTTCTAAATTGAAACCATACATTCTGACTAAAAACAAAGATGACTGATAAAATGATTTGTTTGCCAATGTTATTTTTCCAGGCAACTGGACTGGTTGATTTTTTTCAACTGTCCAGAGTAACCATTTGCAGGTCAATGGTTAAGATCTATTGATCCAATTTCTTCAATACAGTTCAGACATTATGTTGACTGGAATAAATGGACCATGTCTTGATAGTTTAGTAGTTATGACAAGCACATCAAATTGACTATTCAGCAACAAACCTTGGCTATGGTACACAGCTTCCAACTTAAAAATGGGTGTGGTTCTAAAAGTTCATCTTGAGCTAATCATTTAAAGCTCAGAATGCGTAGCTCATAAAAATATTAAAGAAGGGTTAAAAACATGAATTGAGTTCCCATCCAAACTGTTACACATGCACATACACACAAAATGACCTTTCACCAATATCTGGTGCTTCTATCACTGGAAAAAAAATAAAAACAACACACATTTGGGGTTGTAAACTGGTAATTCCATATACCAGTAAAATAAACTTAGGTGCTGCAAAAGATAAACACTAAAATATATAATCACTAAAATATGACACAAATGTATTAATTCTTGATCGGTCTTTCTCTAAGCAGTGACATGGAGTTCCACCCAGGTTCTTTCCTTCTTGTAGGCACTTTAATTTTCAACAGCTGGGTTCTAAGATCACTGAGTTAAATCTCTCTGAGACTAGGGGGTGGGGAATGTGCATGTTAATGAGGTCCAGGCTCAGGAAAAAGGACAAAGGGAAACTGGGTGAAAAGGTTGACACTTAACTCTACTCCCAGTGAGTAGCTGAGGTGAAAGTGAGCAATCAAATAACTTGGTTTTAATTCTATTTGATCTGCCATCAACAATTAACTCTCAGTCTTTCCATCATTCTTGAAATACCCTCGTGGTTTCCAGTATATGAGAATCTTTTGGTCTGCTCCTCTTTTGACTTCCCTTTTTGCCTTCATGGGTAGTTTCTTCTTAGGCTGGCTTCCCTGCTTACTCCATATTTTTCACTAGTTGTGGCATCTACAGCTAAGTCTTTAGTCATTACCATTATTTTTTTTTAATAGACTTTATTTCTTAAAGAAATTTTAGGTTCACTGCAAAATTGAGCAGGAAGTACAAAGATTTTCTATATGACCCCCAGCCCACCGGAGTGGAACATTTGCTACAATTGATGAACCTAAACTGACCCATCATTACCACCTAAAGTCTATGGTTTACATTAGGGTTGATTCTTGGGTGGTGCATTCTATGTGTTTGGACAAATGTATGATGACATGTACCCACCGTTATACTATTAAATAGAGTATTTCTGCTTCCTGAAAAATCCTCTGTTTCTGACTATTTCTACTTCCCTGCTAACCTCTGCCCACCACCAATCTTTCTACTCTCTCTGCAGTTTTGCTTTATCCAGAATGTCACATAGTTGAAGTCATACAAAGGTAACCTTTAAAGATTGACTTCTTTTACTTAGTAATATAGATTTGAATTTCCTTTGTGTCTGCTCATGGCTTGATAGCTCATTTCTTTTTATTGCTGAATAACATTATTGTCAAGATGTACCATAGTTTGTTTATGCACTCACCTACTGAAGGGCATCCTGGTTGCTTCCAAGTTTTAGCAATTATGAGTAAAGCTGCTATAAACATCTGTGTGCAGGGATTTTTGTGTGGACATAAATTTTCAAGTCCTTTGGGTAAATAACAAGAAATGCAATTGCTGGGTCTTATGGTTGAAATATGCAGGAGTATTTAGTTTTGTAAGAAACTGCCAAACTGTCTTCTCAATTGGTTGTACTATTTCGAATTCTCATCAGCAATGAATGAGAATTCTTATTATTCCATATCCTTACCAACATTTGTTGTTGTCAGTGTTCTGGATTTTGGCAACTCTACTATGTGTGTATTAGTATCTCACAGTTATTTTAATTTGTATTCCTCTGATGACACGTGATGTAGAACATCTATTTATATAATTATTTGCCATCTGTATACCTTCTTTGGTGAAGTACCTGTTAAAATCTTTGGTCCAATTTTTAAAATCAGATTGTTTATCTTCTATTGTTGAGTTTTAAGAATTATTTGTATATCTTGGATAATAGTCTTTTATCAGATATGTTGTTTGCAACCATTTTTTTTTTCCAGTTAATGGTTTCTCTTTTTATTCTTTTAGAGTATCTATCACAGAACATAATTTTTAAAATTTAATAATATCCTTCACCTTATCAATTCTTTCTTTCATGAATCATGCCTATGATGTTATATCTAAAAAGTCATCAGTTAACCCTAGATCATCTAGATTTTCCCTAAGTCATATTCTGGAAGTTTTATAATTTTTCATTTTATTTTTATGTCTGTGATCCATTTTAAGTTAATTTTTGTGAATGCTGTTCTAGCACCTTTTGTTGAAAAGACTGTCTTTGCTTCATTGTCTTCCCTATAATTTGTCAAAGGTCACTTGAGTATCTTTATGTAGGCCAATTTTTGGGCTCTCTATTCTGTTCCATTAAGCTATTTGTCTATTCTTTCTCTAATAGCATATTGTCTTAACTACTGTGGTTTTATAGTAAATCTTGAAGTTGGGTAGTGTTAGTCCTCCAACTTTGTTCTTCTCCTTTAATGCTCTGTTGGCTACTCTGGTTCTTTTTCTTCTCCATATAAACTTTAGAATCAGTTTGTTGCTGTCTACAAAATAATTTTCTGGGATTTTGCTTGGGATTGCATTTATATAGACCAAAGTTGGAAGAACCTACATTTGTGACAATTTTGAGACTTCTTAATCCGAAACATGGAATACCAGTCTATTTTTTTGGTTCTTTGATTTCTTTCAAGTTTTATAGCTTTCTTTGTACACATATTGTGGATTCTTTATCTTTTTGTGTTAGTTTTCTATTCAGATACAAAAACCTAAAACACAAATATGGTGATATCAACCCCTATTTAAAATATTATTCTTAATATACAGACCCAAATCCCCAATTGACATACTAGTGCTCTGTATCCTGGCAACTATTCCATCTCCATTTCACAATACTCAATTTCTCACATTTCTTTCCATCCCAGGGTGTTTGCACATGATGTTCTCTCTGGTTCCCTTGCTCCCTCTCACCACAATTAGTTCACACTTGTTCTATAGATCTTGGTTCAGCATTTCTGGGCAACCCAAGTTAGGCCAGCCTCCTTTGTTAGATGTTGTTATATATTTTTTCTTCACAGTCATTTCCTCTTCAATCTCATTCCTTATTTTATATTTTTTAATATTTGTGTGTGATTATGTTCATACAATTTTTTACAGATTATACATTTATTTGAAAATTATGTGGTCCATATACATCTCACCACATCTTGCCTCCATATTTACTCCAAGCACTGCCCATATAACATAAGCTCTTTTCATATAATGAAAGTAAAAATAATAATTGTATGTCCCCAGAGCCCAGGGACAGTGTATGTGTTTAACACCTACTTACTGACAGAATGATGTAAACATGAACATGTTGGGGTTAGTTAGAAAGGCTATAGCTCCATACCAGGGAGGTACATGTGACTCTGTTTCATCAATACAGCCACAGCTATATTGCTGCAGACTCTATGGGCTTTTTGGAATCTATGCCAACTTTTCATTACTACTAGGGATAGGCAAAAATAGGTGGCTCTTCTTGGACATGCAGGGAGTCAACCCTGATAGATGGACATATTTCCCCCAAAGAAGGGGATATCTATAGCAGTGACACTGAAGAAAGTATGATTTAGGTTGGGGAAGAAGGAGCTTTAATCACACGCATGAGGAAATTGGAGGAGAAAAGTGTCCAGAACTGAGTGTCCAACAGAGATTTTGAAGTAGGTTCCAGCTATGATCTGAATGTTAAAGTCACTTCAAAATTAATGTGTTAGAACTTAATCTCCAATAAGATTTTATTAAGAGGTGTGTGTGTGGGTCTCAAGGAGGTGATTAAGTCATGAGAGTCTTGGACTTCCCAGGTTCTATAATCACGATCAATGAATTTCTATTGTTTATACATTATCCAGTTTAAGATATTTTGTTATAGCAATGTGAAAAAGTTGTGAAAGTTACCCTGCTTTGGAGGGATGACTAGATCCTGATTGGCCCTTGCATCTCTAAGGTTTCTTTTCTTATTCAATACATAATTATGAGTCTTCATGTGATAAATATTAGTAAGAAAACCCAGAATATTAAAATATTAAAGATTGGCTTTACTTTTCCTTATAAAAATAACTAGTTTATTACCTAGCTACAATGATAAATAGACTCAGAGAGTGTTTTCCTAGGTACTGATTGCTGATTGTTTAGAAACAACTGGCGATACCAGCTGTTAAAATATATTTGACTCAAGTAGGTCAAAAGCATGGCAATAATTTACTTTAAATAATTCAGAGCATAAACCCATATTCATGAGAGTACTTTTTTCTTTTTCACCCCAGTCAAACAAGTTAGCATTTAATATGGATTAAATAAGTTAAGCAATCACTTTATGAATCTTCAAATATTTACTGAGCGTTTACAAGGAAATAGGAACCCTATTAAGTGCTGGCAGTGCAGAGTGCCTACAATGCCTTCCTGCACCATGCTTACAGTATAGTGGAAGAGACAGACAATATAACACCAAGTGAGTAGCTATTGGACTGGCATTTGCTCCAGGTGGAATTTAATGTTTGTGCTTTTATTTGTTGACTAGAGCTTGCCATAGCCACAGACGGAGTGGCATAAACAAAAGAAATGTATGTCCTTACAATCTGGAGGCTAAAAGTCAAGATTAAGACGTTGGTTTCTTTCAAGGCTCCTCTCCTTGACTTGTAGATGTTCATCTATTCATTGTGTCTTCACATGGGCTTTCCTGTGTGTATGTCTGTGTCCTAATTTCTTCTTCTATAAAGACAGCAGTCATAATGGATTTGAAGCCCATGGATATGACTTTATTCTAACTTAATTACCTTTTTAAACACTCCATGTCCAAATGCAGTCACATTCTGAGGTACTGGGGGTTAGAACTTCAACAAACAGGTTGAAGTACTTCACTGTTATCTAAAGCCTCAATCTAGCTTTGAGACAGAGCCTCAAGCTGTCGCCCTGGGTAGACAGCTCACAGCAACCTCCAACTCCTGGGCTCAAGCAAATCTCCTGCCTCCACCTCGCAAGTAGCTGGGACTACAGGTGCTGCCACAATGCCCAGTTATTTTTTGGTTGCAGCCATCATTGTTGTTTGGAGGGCCCAGGCTGGATTCGAACCCATCAGCTCAGGTGTATGTGGCTGGCACCTTACCTGCTTGAGCCACAGGCTCTGAGCCATATCTAGAAAAATGTTACCCAATGAAAATATTGAGCCCCATGTATAATTACATCATTTTAAAATTTTCAGAAGTCACATTAAAAAAATATAAGATGATGTCACTTTGAATAATAATTTTGTTTAGCTCAATATATCCAAGATAGTATTTCCATATTTAATTAATATAGACAATTATTTGTGAGCTGTTTTAACTTTTTTCTCTACTAAGTCTTTGAAATTTGTGTATATTTTACACTTACAGCACATTTTGATCCAGACACTGAATTTCTATCAGAAATATTTGACTTATATTTAGCATTAATAAAATTTATAGTTGAAAAAAAGTAGTTTACATATTCAGGTTGTTTCAAATATATGCTAAACTTTTCCAGTTATTGAATAGGGCATTTATTTTTAAATGTAAATTACTTTTCACTAGATAAAATTAAAAATTTAGTTCCTCATTTGCACTAGCCATATCTTAAGACCTCAATAATTTCATGTGGTTAGAGGCTGTCTTTGTTTATTCAGGCTGCTATTGAAACATACCTTGGACTGTGTAATAAGCAAACAGAAACTTATTGCTCAAAGTTCTGGAGACTAAGAAGCCCAAGATCAAAGCATCAGTAGATTTGGTGTCTGGCAAGGGCACCTCTGTTCCATAGACAGCATCTCTTTGCTGTGTCTTTACATGATGGAGGTGCAGACAGCCTCCCTTAGGGCAGTAACTCCTATAGAGCAGTAACTCCATTGTGAGGTTGGAGTGCACTAACTCCATTATGAGGTTGAAGTGCTCCTATCTTAATCACCTCTGAAAGCCCCTACCACTTGCTATCATCTCTTTAGGTGTTAGTTTTTAACATATGAATTTCAGGGAGCACATAAACATTCAGATCATAGCAGTGACTATAGAAGGGACAACACAATCTAGAAAATATACATCACCATCCTTTTGTGAAAAAGTAATGCTCAGAATGTCTTAAGCACTGTCACATCCTATGATATTAACCACATTCTTTATAGTAAAGCCCCATGAGCAGGAACTCTCGCTCTCTGCCCACCCCTCACCCCGATAAAACAATTGGGTTTTGAAAAAACAATGTTTAACACTCCTGAACTGCTTCTGATTTAAAGTAGTCACACTACATTTTACATCCTAATTAACTTTCGCAGCCCCTCCCCGGAGATTTATTAAAGACTGTCTCAGGGGACTTCCCAGGCTGGGCTTTGAGCCAAGGTCTTCCATGTGCCCACCCACCCCACTGGGCGCTAATGAGGATTGGCACAGCTGGAGATCTCACATCCTGGCAGCAGGAGGCAAAGGCTTTTTCTCCCCTTCTTTCCAATCCCGCAATCCAATTGTAGGAAGACTCTTGAGGATATTTTTCACACAGCTCAAACCACGGTCCAGGGACCCAGAGCCTTCGGTGGGGCATTGGAGTTCATAGATCCACTGCCCTATTTGCACGTTTGCTTTCTGAAGCTAATATTAATCTACAGCGAGTTATGACTGGGATGTGAAGATGGTCATCTTGATATTTACTACTTTCAGTGGCCCATGTAAGGCAGGAAGTCACCTGAAGTCTCACCAATGGAGGACAGCAGTGTCCTGGCTCTATGTAAACATCCTTCTTCTCCAAATATACCAGTGTTCTTGGGAAGAAACTCTCAAAAGATGGTTTTAACAATGAAGTCATTTCTCTCCTTAGGTACACAGAAGAATGAAGCTTCCAAACTTAGATTACGGCTTTCAGAGCCAAGGAAGCAAGAAAAGCAAAATTCAGTTTTTGGCTTTTCTGACCAACCAAACCAGCTTTAAAATTACATTATTCTGTTTGGGGCCATCTGCTGAATAAAAGCCAGGCACTGTTTCCTCACTTGGTGTGTATTATGGATGACACTGACAAAAAGCCCATCCTCATGGTATTTATATTCCAATGGAGATGGAGAATAAGCAAATAATAAAAGAAACATTAGTATGTATTAGTAATTGCCATAAAAATAAAGAAAGGAAAGGATATAAAGGATGCAAGAAGATAGGGCACGACTATTCTTTTTCCTCAACAAGTACCTGTGCAGTACCTAATGTCTGATAGGTTCTGCATTATGTTCAAACCTGTGGAAGGAGAAAATGAACTAGCCACAGCTCCTACTCAAGAATTGAGTTTTTGCCTAATGTTTTATGTATATTTGCCATATTTTATGTATTTTAAAGAATTTTTTTGTGAGTTGAGAATCCCATCTTGCATTTTCTCTTTCTCTAAGAACATTTATTAAGTGTCACACACAGTGTTGTTCAGTAAAATGTTATGTTGAAAAAAATGAATGAATAAATGAATGATGTAAACTTGGGATTAAGAAGGGTATGGCTAAGAATTTAAGGCAGTAGCATTTATTATACCATCTCTTGGCATAGTAGAAAAGCAAAGCAATGGATTAAAAACAAAGGAACCTGGGTTCTCTATCCCCACCATATTTTCCTTACTTGTGGTCTCAGACACATCCTTAATATCTTTGAACTTAAACTTCTCCATCTGTAAAATGGGGCTTATAATTGTTGCTAAGTACAATGGTTATAAGGAGCAAATGTGAAAGTGCTTCGTAAACGCTAAAGCTCTATGCAAAGTTAGGAGATTGTTATGTGTGCTAATGCATCCTTTCATTGGTGTGGCTAATTGAATATCAACTCTGCTAAAGGAAATTAAAATTAAACAGTCTGTATTGGACAATCCAATATAGACACTCAGCATGGCAGGGGTTTGCATTAAGTCAAACATAGCAAGAGAGAGACCCTGCCGGAGAAAAGCAGTTAGATTTTGCTGCTAATTAGTACTTTTCCTTCAGGAGGTGGAATCTTCTCTCCCTTTTACAGATCAAATTACTCATGTACCCCTATAAAAAGCATGTCAAAGTCAAAAGTGCAAGCAGTCCCAGTGCAATTTGCAGTGGGAATGGCTGCAGTGAACAGTTAGCACACCATTAATTCTCAATTAAGTGCCAATTTGCACATTGCTGGGAAACAATTGCGAATTCTTTGTTTCTTCTTTTAAAGATGTCATTTAAATCTAAGAGAGCCAAAATGGAGTGGGGAAGGATAAATAAAGACAACTAAAGATAAAATCAACTTGTGCCAAATCCCAGAAAGGGATCTCTCACATCACCAACTTGCTGAGTCCTTTCCTGTCAGCAGTCAGTCTAATAAGACACAGTGGTAGGGTAGATATTTATCATAATCCAGATTGGCAAGAGAACTCAATTGTAGTTTGGAGTTTGTAGGGGAGAAATTCTCTGATCAACCTGAAGCAAGAGAGTCAGAATTTCTATTACAGAGAAGAGTGTATTCTTTTCTGGCATGTCCAATCTTCTGCAAAAATCCAAGTGCTTCAGCTGTCCAAGCATTCAGTTTTAGAAATTGTCCAAAGTTACAGTCAAATGATATCTTTTAGGGGCCAAAAACCTAGTTGCCGTGACACTCCCACCACTTATATTGTTCATAAGACCTGCATTTCTAAATAGGTTCAAAAAAACTAAGTATGATGAGTGCAATGAAGTCCGCAAATCAGTGTAACTCCTTCTCCCCCCCCCAAATGCATTTGGCAAGAGGCTTTATCATAATTTTTTATACATCTATAATTATTTCACTTCTGCTCTGAGCATAGAACTCAGAGTAGAAAAGAAATACAGTCTGTTTTCCAAGAGCTCATAATCTTGATGGGCGGAAAATACATAGGTGCATTGGGTCCCAGGCAAGGGGATGTATCACTCCGTTAGGGGTTGGGTGGTGTTTGCACACTGCCCAGTAGAAAAAGCCTGATGCAAACAGCCAGGAGCTGGAGGGGAGAAGTCGAGCAGTACTGTCAGATGCCTTCTACCTGCTTCCCTCTTTGCCATCTCCAGTGATCTCACCAGCACGGACTCTTGATTTGGTGCTATCTGCTATGTGTCTGGGACCTCCTGTCTTCTATTCTTGTTCTTCTTCTAAAACACTTCTAATATTGGGACCTTTGCTGTTTCTCATGCTACTCGCTTGCCTCGTGGATCCAATCTAATAATATTTACAATTCTCTTTCATCAGTGACTAGAGATGATTGTGCATGGAGTTGGACACTATCTTCTGTAACTTTTTTGTTTCTTAAAAACTTAGGGACATGAATAGTATCCAGTGGAGCCAGTTATTAGGGCAAGGTGGCCATGCTCCCCTCAAGGTCACTCAGGACATTGTAAGTCAGTCCTGGTCTTTTTCCAGAGTGGAAACAGGGGACAGTATTCCCCTTTTATTCTAGTTATTCTGGAACTAAGTTGCTTCTCTGTTCCTTTGACTGGGAAGTGTCATGCAAACAACATCATTAGTCCCTTGCGATCATAGTCAGCTGGGAATTTTATACACCGAGAACTTGTGCTCTTCCTCCTGGGATAGGTTTAGCATTTCTAACTTGCCTCTAGAAAAAACGTAATAATAAAAAGACTGAGATACAATGGCACAGTGACTAGACTTGAGAATTTATACTCAGCTATTTATCTCAGTTTTTCTGAAGCTATAGGGCCTGAGACAACTCTAGAAACATCTATACAAGATAAAAAACACATGTTGCATTACTCTATAACTACTTGATTTAAAAAAAAGTCACCTGTAGGGTGGCACCTGTGGCTCAAAGAAATAAGGCGCCAGCCCCATATATCAGAGGTGGCAAGTTCAAACCCAGCCCTGGTCAAAAACTGCAAAATAAAATAAAATAAAATAAAAAGTCACCTGTGTAAATTCACAGGTCCTAATCCATAGGTCCTAATCGTGATATTCGGTTTCACTTGTACTGTATACTCAATTAGGACCACCAATTAGAGTGGAAGACTCACCACATGCCCTGCTGCTATGATTTAAGGGGCCCTGGGAAAAGCCCTTTGCCTAAAATTACCTCCTGAAATGGCCTGCTAAAGACCTGAGTCACCTATGCTAGGAAGTGATTATCCCTTTAAGACTGTATCACTCAATAGCCCCCTTTACGACTAACAAAAGAAGTAGGTATTATTATACTTTGCAATTTTACAATGGAAAAATTGATCTTCAAAAATATTACATGACTAACTCATTTAAGCCTGTGTTAAGAACCCGTGTTCTCTGACTCCAAATCTCATGTTTTGTCTACTCACCACTTTTCAATTTTGAGAGAGCCATTCTTTTAGTCCTTCTTAAAAGGATACTTGTCAGGAAACTACGAAAATGCATATATTGTTGTATCCTCCTTATCCTATCTTATCCCTTGAAAATTTAGTTCCTTTCTATTAAAAGTGTGGTTTATGACAAGTAGCATCAGAATCACCTGCAGCCCTATTAGAAATGTAGGCTCTCAGATTCCACCCTGGATGTATGTAGAAAGAAAAGGATACAATGGGGAAAAGGGAAGACTGGAAAGAATGGAAATTTTAGAAGCACTGAAGTCAAATACGAACCAGTTCATGATTTTCTTTTTGTAGAATGAGCTATGATTCCTTCCATGTATTACTTAATTCTCTTTTAGTTTCCCAAATGTAAGAAAACTGCAGAAGTTTGTATAGTTTTGGGCCCAACCTCTTGATCCAGAGTTTTGTTCTCTACTTTTCTCAGGAAGTTGAAACAGATTTGATGGAATCAGTATGTGTCCTGCCCCATTTTCCTGTTTTCATTGTCATTTGTTGTAGCCTTGGGAATAATGGCATAATGTTGGTTGAGAAGCATTTGGACTTTCTCACACTTCACACACAGAAATCCATGGTGATGAGACCAAAGGCAACATGGAAGAGTAAGGTGAAAACCTGAGGGTGAGAGAAATTGACCATATAGAAGAAAAGGTAAGGTATTCTCCATCCAGGACTTGTTAGGAAAGATCTATAGAAAGGACAATAAACTAACTAATACTGTTAAAAGCATAAGTAACATGGTTACCATTTACTCAATATCAAACATTCTGTCCTGTTATTAGACCAATATGCCCCTGGTTGCCGTTCAGAAAATGTGGCCGCCATATGTGTGTTTGATAAAAGCCATATTAATCCCCATCCAGGATCCAAAGTGCTCTGGGGAGTTTCACCAGCAGTGGCCATGCTTTGGATGAGTTGTGTATCACTCTTGTCCAGGGTTCTTGAAACCAAAGAGTCTTTGCAAAAAATGCTGGCTGCTGTTAGAGGAAATAAATTATTAGAAATGAGCATTATCTGCATCTCTACAAATCCAAAGGCCTGGGGTGGTTGCTAATTAGAAATTTGTAAGTTATGTGCTGGGAAAGGGGTTAGAACAAAATTTTCCTTAAATCAGCACAGCCTTGAGGAGGGGTGAGAGCCCCCATCTGGACTGTAGCTTTCCCTGGTTATTTCTATTTAGCCAATAAGCACGGGCTCTGCCTCACATTGGGAAATACGAGGTTGTGGCTGATGAAGGAAACAAGAAGCAAAGAAAACCATCCACTTACCTGTGAGCTCTGGAGCTCTCAAGTGGAAACCCGAGGCTGGACTAAGGAGTCCAGATGTCAGGCGGCCCGGCTCATTACACTTATGACCCACTTCTGGCCACTGGAGGGCGTTCCCAGCAGGGATTGGCAACTGTGCGCACCACTGAGCCCTTTCTAATTGCTCCCTGCTTTCTTTCTGACCCACCTTCCCTCCCTTTTTCTTTTTTATCCCTCCTTTTCTTTTTTCTTAGCGCTTTCTACCCCTCCCAAACTCAAAGTTCTTTGTTTTTTTTTCCTATCTAGAGGCCTCTCTTAGCACTATTTCTGCTGTGACAGCAATTCACATCACTCACTACCCTGGTGCCGCTTCATCTTTGCTCTCTGGGGTTGATAAATATGTAGTTCTAGCATGAAAGAGACTGGGTATGATCACTGGAGACTTTTCAGAGTGAAAAAAATCAGCTCTCTTTGCAGACACTGCTTAACTCAGAACAGCTTGAAAAAATAAGTTCTACGGAAAGGGAGGGGAGGGAAAGTGGCTAGAAAAATAGGAGGATTAAGAGAAATGTGGGGAAAAAATCTATTTAATGGAAAATGGGTCAAACCCCACCAGTATTCATTGTTTCAGAAAACTCCTGGGACAGGATAACTTCTTCCCTATTAAGTCCTTTAACTAAAAGATAGGGTTATCCTGAAAACTGACTTAGTAGAGATCTTCTTTCTTTATATTTATGGGGAAGCAAAAAACTTTACAAAACTAATGGTGTAAAAAGGATCATGTAGGAGCTTAAATGGCCTTTTAAAGAAACCAATTCTTAATTTTAAGAAAGATGATGCTTAGTGCATGGTGCTATGTAATTATAATTGAATCTTATCTATTAATTAAAATCTAAGAGAAAATATATTTGTTTTCTTTTTTAAAATTTTATTTATTTATTTATTTTTGTAGTTTTTGGCTGGGGTCGTGTTTGAACCCACCACCTCTGGTATATGTGGCTGGCATCCTACTCCTTTGGGCCAAGGGCACAGCCTGAGAAAAAATATTTTTAAGGACAAACATCTCAACATTCTGTTAGCAAATTGTCTTAATAGTTTATATATTCAAATGTGTTAAGATTCAGTTTTCCATAAAATATATAATTATTCAGCGTTTTCCATAAAGTATTCTTTTGTTAGAGTTAGGTTGACTCAGCAATATTTAATTTTGTTAGAAATGGAACAATAGCTCAGGTACTAAAGTCAAATTTAGTTCATCCCTTGAGGGCCATAGAGTAGAGGCTGGCGCACATATAAAATACATAACCCATAGTCAGGCTCACTAACTTCCAGCAAGAGGTTTTCTGAGCAGTGGTCTGATATCATTGTCAGTGTTTAATCCTCAAGCACTTCGCCCTGACCTACAATTCGCTCATCCTTTTACCATGACCCTGAAGCCCAACTTTATCATAGAGTACCCAAGTATTCTTCCTACATGGAGTGCTGTAAGATCATTGGGCCCTCTCTTTTCAGCACTGATTGACCAGGAGGCTCAGGGGCAAATAAGTAGATTAACAGAAATTAACAGACAAGAGAATTGAACAACATTAAAAGTCAATAAATACATAAATTCTTCAAAAAGAGCATTCAAAGTTTATGATTCTGCCGGGCTGCTTGATTTCCCAGCGGCTTTTAAGCTCTTTCCTCTTCAATACACTAATGAAGTACTGATCAAAGGTTTTCGCACTTCCACATCCTGTACAAGTTGGCAACTTTTCAGTTCTTTTCTGCCGAAAGCTTTCATGCTTGTAATCCTTTTTGTTCCAGGGATCTCTGCCTTTGCTGTGGAAGGCCATTTAGCCATATAGCCCTAGGAGGCTGGGATGCCTGGCCAGCAGGAAGAAGCCACCACCGTTCACACACATGCATAGGTAGACACGTTGTGCTTTTTGCTTTCAGGGAGAATGCAGATTCCTGATGAGCTACTCTGGGGGATCTAATAGCCATTTATACAGATAGGCAGGGAGAGCAGCATGGTCATATATGTGCCAACAAAGTAAGGGAGAACTCGACTTTTTTTCTTCCCCCAACATTGAGATTTTGAAAATAGAATATTTATCTCAGGAGTTTGTGGGTCCTTCATCCTTGGCGATGTTCACTAAGAAAGTTGTGAGATCCCTTCTTAGGGCTTTCTAGTACATGCACACCTTTAAAGACCTAAGACATCTAAACCCTATTATAACTGTGAGTTGTTGAGTTCTATGAATTCAGAGGAAAAAAGTAAGTAGGGTTATTTGGAATTTTGTTTTAGAAGATAAGGTACCAGTTGTATTGAATCCTTAACTCGCCCAGTTTCCATCCCAAACATTGCACTTCCTCTCTCTCTCTCTTTTTTGCTAGTTATGATTCTTTCGAATTGAATTTAGTGTGCATATTTGAGTTCCTACTTGGTGCTGTGTATTGTAATACAACTGTAATTGTTTTCATAAGGACTTTTTTCATTTTGGTGGTTAAGTTCATTGTAAATAAGATTTTGTGCGTGGACAAAGTTGCAAATTTCCAGCATAAAGCTGATAAAGATATAACATGACCCAATTGATGGCAGAAACAAATTAAAAAGTCTTAAATAGCAGGATGCTATCCTTCAGAGTTATTATGGTGAGAATTGGGTCATAGAAGGAGTTTCAGAGTCAAACGCAGTTACCTTTGAATCTAGATCTGCACCTGGTACTATGGTTTTTGCCATGTAATAGTCTTAAACCTCAATATTCCCACCTATACTTTGCAGACAATGACATTATCCAAATATAAAGGTTAAATAAAAATAACAAATATAAATCACCTAGTGCAGTGGTCCCCACCTCACCAGGGACCAGTTTTGTGGAAGATAATTTTTTCATGGATCTGGGATTGGGGGGATGGTTTCTAGGTGATTCAAATTAATTTCATGTGCACTCTATTTCTATTATTATTAAATTGTAATATATAATGAAATAATTATACAACTCACCATAATACAGAATCATTGGAAGCCTTGAGCTTATTTTCCTGCAACTAGTCAGTCCCAGCACTAGCGTCACCATTCCAGTGCCAGCATCACCATCTCAGCTCCACCTCAGGTCAGGCATTACATTCTTACAAGGAACTCGTAGCCTAAATTCCTCACATGTGCAGTTTACAGTAGGATCTGTGCTCATATGAGGCTCTACTGCTGCCCCTGATCTGACAGAGGCAGACCTCGGGTGGTATGGCAGTGATGGGGAGTGGTTGTAAACACAGATGAAGTTCACCCTCCTGCCTGATGCTCACCTCCTGCTGAGTGGCCTGGTTCCTAATAGACCACAGATGGATACTAGGCTGTGGCCCGGGGGTTGGGTACTGCAGACCTACTGCCTAAATTCCATAAGGTTCCAGAAATATATATTAAGTATTTTCCCTTTGACCTGGGGTAACAAGATCTGAACCTAAAAACAGGAATGGCTTTTTTTCTTTTTTTCATCTTGGTAGGTGCACTTTCACTCTTTGTATCTGCTTTGCTGGTTTCTGGTTAAGTGAACATAGAATGAGAAGAACCTCAAATTCCTAAGTTCTCTTGTAGTGAAGATGACAACTTGTTGATGCCTCCACTTCAGGGAGCACTGTGGTCCTGCTAACCCTGCTCCTGTGTGCTTACAGTGCCACAGCCCTCCTGGTCCGGACCCAGCCATGCCCACCACCACAGTGCTCCAACTGGAGCAAGACATGTGCTCTAACCCCAGTACAGAAGAGAGATTTTAAATACAGACCTGGAGCCCTGCCCTGGGCCACTTTCCTGCGAGTCTCAAGTGCCAAGCCTTGGCCCTGGGTAACTCAGGGCACAGTGACTCTCTGAAGAGAGAGAGCAATGGAGCCCCCACCCAGGACTCTGCCTGTCTCTTTGAGCACAACACTGCTCCACCCTCAACTTTTCCATCTGTGGTTTGTCCAGTGCCTCTCTAGCCAAAATTCTTGCACTAATTTACAACAACGACTTCTTTCTGGTTAGACTCATCATGCTTTAAGTCAATGGCTTTTCTTTAAGACTTATGTCCTGGAACAATAAATGGAAAGAAGTCCTAGCTTCCAAATTGTTAACTTGGGTAAAATTCAATTTTAGAAATAAAGTTTCAGTGAGAAAGATGTCACTAAAGCTACTAATACAATTGGAGATATGCACTTAGTGCATTAAAGGAGCATTTGGTATCACTGGGGCTTAATGAATACAATTGACCCTATCCAAGAGTTTCCTATCCATGAATTCAACCGACTATGAATTGAAAGTACTAAAACAGACCAGGTGCAGTGGCTCGCACCTGTAATCCTAACACTCTGGAAGGCCAAGGCAGGTGCACTGCTTGAGCTCGGGAGTTTGAGATCAGTCTGAGCAAGAGCAAGGCAAGACCCCATCTCTTAAAAAAACAAAAAGGAAAGAAAAGAAAACATTAAAAGAAAACCAAATGCAATAAAAGAAATGAAATAATAATAAAAATAATGCAAGTTTAAAACTATAGTATAAAATCTATTAACATGGCATTTACACTGTATTAGATATTATAAGTAACCTAGCAATTATTTAAACTACATGGGAAGTTGTACACAAATACTATACTATTTTATGTAAGGAATTTGAGCAGCTGCAGATTTTGGTATCTTCAGCAAGTTCTGGAACCAATCTCCTGTGGATATTCAGAGACCAGAAACAACTATATTTGCTGTAACTTACCATAATATAACCCAGCAGAAACAATTATATTTTCTATAACTTATTAGAATGTAACCTAGCCACTGTGGTGGTTATCACATACATATACTTTTATCCTATTCTCATAATAATCTTCTAAATGAGGTATTGTCACATCTACTATACACAAGGAAATAGATTCTCATAAGTAAAATAACGTGTTCAAAATCAGATATCCAGGATGTCACAGAGCCAGGTGTTGAATCCATGATTGCCTGTTTTCATCCCTCACTCTATTTCACTATGACTAGCTAGTTCGATTACATTGCTAAGACAGGAAAACTTGTACATGATAAACAACATTCTGAATGACAAACAAATGCTGAATTATTAATGCTTGTGCTGACTTCTTCTCCTGCCTACAAGCATAGCTGGGTTTGGATGTCACTTATCTGCAAGGTGGGGTTTGATCTTTTCTTGTGTGGTACATTCCTAACTGCTTTGACATGCTGGTGAGCCAGGCTGATTTTCAGTAGATGAGGCTCTTATCCCTAATTGTCAGTGATGACACGCCTTTGTTTAGTCTCTGGAAGGTTTGTGAGGAAAAGGGAGGGGCAGTAGCATTGGTTTGCTCAGTTAGGGGGTAGAACCGTAGGAGCACCTTTCTCTGAAGTCAGGGGAATTGGTCCTGTGTCCTGATTGAAGTTCTAATCAAAGAGTCCAAGATATTCCCTTGCATTTCCCTGGGGATCTCAGTTAAGCACCACAATCTACTTCGATTCCCATCTCAGAAAGTCTAGATTAGCCTTTGCAGAGATCATTTGCTAAAGGGATATCATAAGAGAGAGTACCTTGCAATGCATGTGCTGGGCATAGATTATTCAGAATATCCATCCTTATACTAATAAAAATTAGGAGTCATGTTCTGGTGTCCTTTTTTTTTTTTTTTTTTTTTAACCACGATGTTGACAGGTGGTGAGCAGGTGGAGCACACAGCGCTTGTCACGGATGTGTCAGAGTGGTAGGCGGGGGAGGGGTGAAGATATGAGTGAACGATATCAGCTCAGTCGCTCCTTTCCTGTTGTTGTTGAGTGACACTTGGATATATCACTAAACATATAAAAATAGAAGCTCTGTGTCAGCCTTCTCCTTGCACAGGGTGCTGTGCTGCAGCATTTAAATCTGGATGTCAGTATGCCACTATCATTATTTATAGAGGAGATCCATATTAACATTTTGCCAGCAACTAGAGAAAGAGAGGGAGAGAGCAAAGCACATTTCGGAGGGAAGGTACTCTGAATATTGTCATGCATTAATTGAACATTAAACTTTACCTAGTTTGGAATAATAACATATATCTGTATAGGGATATTCATTTTGCAAGGCATCTTCACCACATTGGAGTCTCACAGAGACTCATGGGGTACAAATCAGTGATTCTTTTCTTGGAGATGCTCAGGGAAATTAGAAATTCCCCACCAAGTTGCTCAGCTGATTGGTGGGAGAACTGGCTCTCAATTTTACATCTTCAAAATGCAGTTGTTCCTTCCTCCTACAGGTCATATAGGGTATTAGTGTCCCCATATACCAGATGAGGAAATTAAACATGCAGTGACAAGCTGAAAAAACTCAGGCTTGGGATAAGTATAGGGCATGGTATGAAGCATTTGTCAAGATGCTGGGCAGTAGTGAAAAAATACGTAAAAATCTTGCCTTTGTGGAGCTAACATCCCAGCGGGTGTGTTAGATGACCTTCATAATTCTGCAACTCCATAGTGTAAGTTGAAGTGAGAAATATTGCATCTCATTTTACCATCCTTCAGAAATAATAAACTGGCTTAAAAGTTGCAAAACAAAGTACAGTAGAATCTCCATAGTTGACCACTTCCCTTAAACTGACCATCTTGTTAAATTGATCCAATATTCATAGACCGATGCATATATGTGGTTCATGACCTAGTAGGCCTAGTTCCCAAAGTTGACCACCTCCGTATGTTAATCATCTTGTTATACTCCCTTGGGTGGTATATAGAAGATCCACTGTATTTGATACTCTAAAAGTACTCATCTAATTTATAGGAACCTTTAGTTCTCAGATTTTGACTATTGTGTTGATTCTGTAGTGGTACGAAGGTATGTTTTCATATTCTGATCAGGTCAACACTGTATCATAGGGCATTTCTGTATGTACCCCATGGGATTGGGTGAGTCCAAAGGATCTCTGTGGACCAGGAAGGAAATCTCACAATAGACCACTGTTAGCATGACTCATATGAGCCAATAGCAAGGACAGTCACACACACACACACACACACACACACACACTTCTCTGTACTTTAGAATCCCTTAGAAAGCATTGAAATGTATCAATTCCTGTGCTCTGCTCCCGTAGTTGTGATAGAATTGATTTCGCAAGTGACCAGAATATCTAGAAGGTATTACATATCTGATTGTAATATGGAGACAAATTTAGGAACCATGAATTAGGCCATGGCTAATGAGATGATAACAGACAGTTATTTGTCTACCCAGCAGCCAACCTCAGTCACCTTCTTCCTTCCCAACAGAACCTCAGTCTTACTCAGGTATTAAATGGTCATGTGCACAAAGAGGCAGGGATCCTCTCAATTTGAGGGAGAGAATCATGACCCCTCCAAACCAACCATTGTAATTGCATTCTCTCTGCCAATGATTAGTTCGGGTCATTGTATGATCCAGATACAACCAAATGGATAGAAGAGAGTATCATTGGGGGAGGAATGGGGAAGGTTACTTTGCTATTAAGAAAAGAGACTTCTGAGAGAAGCAGTCCTTTTCTTCTCTCCCTCTGTCATGACTAGGTTGGAAAGGTACAGCAGCATTTAGAGACCATGGGGTAAACAGACAAAGGACCAAGACAGAAGCTAATGAAGGTGAATGAAAGATGGAAAGAAACTGAGTCTTGCTGACATGTTTGTGCTAACAAGATAATGAACACAAGTATCAATACATCCGCTGACGTCTTGTTTGTCATTTATGTCACTTTATATGGTATTTCTAAAATTAGCCAAAGCATCCTAAATGATAACACAAAATCTTAATTTTGGATCGAGTCTCTTAAGGAACATAATATATGCTATTCCAGGACAAAATAGTGACTGACCTCAACCTTGTATATTGTTTCTGAAGAGAAACTTAGGGGCATTTTAAGAAAAATGATAATTTTCATACATGACTGCAACTCCAAAGATTAGGGTTTTATTTCAAAATTTCACATTTTTAAATTAACTTCCAGATCTGTTATATAGGGTGTCCATAAAGTTTTTATGCAATTTAAAATTTTACTAAAATTCTTCTGGTACCACTTTATATTTCTCCTTGTGCCATTTAAAGTGTCAGTGAGAAGAACCATAATCGTTGCACAAAAGCTTACCCATCAGTTAAAGGAGCACAGACTCAAAGACTTCCTGATGTGAAACTTCTCAATAAGGGCCCTGAGATATCTTTGGCATCAGATTGCAGGGTGAGGTTATTAAAGGGCAAATGACTAAGTGTCCCTTACTCAGCTTGCTAGTAATTAGAAAGAACAAAGAGCAAGAGAAAGGTATGGCGGATTAATCGGTGTCTCAACTGAATTTGGGGGCTGATGGTTCACAAGCTCCTTGAGATTTCAAATTCTGCTTTCTCCTGAGGATTCTGTGACACTAGTTTTCATATTCCCCATAGGATTTTTTTAAATGAAGATCTAAAGGATTACAATAATATTTGTTGAGTACTTACCATGTGCCATCCATCATGCCAAGCTTTTTACATTCATCATCTCAAATAGTTTTCACGATCAACCTGTGAGGACCATGTATCTCAGAAAACTTAAATGATGTGGGAAAGGTGCACAGTTATTGAGTAGGAGTATTTGGGTGGATGTCAGCCTGTGTTCTTATCCATAGCAGAGTACTCTCTGACATTAACAGTGGAAGAACACAAAATAGTGTCCAGCTCTATTGTTTACCCCCAGAGTGACCCTGGGCCTTCTTCACTCAGTCCCTGTGAAAACTGAATAATATTCTTTCAAATTGGGATAGCTGGCTTGGCGCCTGTGGTTCAATGGGCTAAGATGCTAGCCACGTACACCTGAGCTGGCGGGTTCGAATCCAGCCTGGGCCCGCCAAACAATGATGGCTGCAACCAAAAAAAATGGCTGGGCATTGTGGCAGGCGCCTGTAGTCCCAGCTACTTGGGAGATGGAGGCAGGAGACACACTTGAGCCCAGGAATTGGAGCTGTGCTGCCACAGCACTCTATCCAAGGTGACAGCTTGAGGCTCTGTCTCAAAAAAAAAAAAAAAAAAAACTGGGATAGCTGTCCAAATATAACAGTTATTCCAACATCTTGGTCTTTGATAGTTATTCAGTGAATATTGATAGAGTCCCTACTATGTGCTAGATCAGCAGTTCTCAACCTGTGGGTCACGATCCCTTTGTCACAATGAAAATACACCCTGCATATCAGATATTTACATTACGATTCATAACAGTAGCAAAATTACAGTTATGAAGTAGCAACAAAAATAATTTTATGGTTGGGGGTCACCACAACATGAGGAACTGTATTAAAGGGTCGCAGCATTAGGAATGGTGAGAACCACTGTGCTAGATAGAGCCCCATGCCCGGTTCTGGGAGTACAACAACAAGTAAGACACAGGAGCACTTTTCCTGTCACTCCTAGACCCTGACAGTCAGGTGGGAGCCATGCTTCTCTTTCCAGACAGGCCTGGGGCTGTCCGAGCTCGCTTTGTGTCGCCAGAGCCACGCTAGTAAAGGCCTGTCAAGAATTGATGCCAACAGCTCCCTGGCTGCCGCATGTTAATGTAATCAGCAAGAAGCCTGCACACCTGACGGTAGTTCAGAATATGAGGTGAATGATTAAAGTTTAAAAGGTCGTATACCATTGTAATACCGAAAAGAAACTTTATGATTCATCATTCCTGATGTAATGTCATCTGTTTAATAAAGCCGTATTTCACTCACAGTTCATTTTTAATGGGCCTATTTAAGTAATGGCATTAAGGTTGTTTTTTTCCCCCCCTTTCCTTTTCAAGCTAAGAGTGGTTTGCACAGAGTACACTTGGAAAAAAAAACCCACAATAGTTTAGGACTTGAATATTTACAATATCTTTCTGCCTTCAGCCGACTGTGTATTATTTGTGCTAAACTGCTGAGCTTGGCCTGAAATATCAGGCAAAAGCAAACAAGCAGCTGTATATGTTAATACACAAATAAACCACGTCTCCCTCCATCGTGTGGATGGGAATTTATAGCATGGGCAAGTACTGCTATCTGCTAACTGCTGTGATGAGTGTGGTCAGAGGGCATGCTGTTCTCAGGTTACTGTTTCATTTAAGCAAGGAAGTGGTTCCTGTTGGACCCACTTACCTGAGGTCAGTGGTTCTCCTCGAGATAATTTTGTCCCCTGGGGAACATCTGGAAATGTCTGGAGATGTTTATCAGTTGTCACAAGAGGAGACACGGGAGAGGGTGGGGGCTGCTGCTTCTGGATTCTGGTGAGCAGAAGAGACAGATGCGGACAGACACTCTACATTGCTCAGGACACTCCCACCTTCAGCATAAGAAGTCTGAACTCTGAAGGTAAGAGGATGCAAGGTATGAAGGGAAAAGTTACGTATCCTCCTATGATACTGAGCATGAACCTGATCTCATTTTCTTAGTCCTAATTTTGTTAATGTTATCTTCCTATTCGTCTTGAAAAAATTCTGCTTTCACGTCACGTGAGAAGGGCATGTATCAGAAGGTGAGGATGATAGAATGGGAGTGGCTGTAATCTAAAACTTATAAAATGTTAAAGTGGAAACATTGTAAAACGTTATCTAATGCACACCTTATATTTAACAGAGAAAGGAATCGAAGCTCCAGAAAAGGAAATAACTTTCTGAAGGTGACCAGCTAATCACGAAACTCCACAGTCTGATGCTATTTATTTTCTTGAGAACAAAAGCTTCCGACCCACACATCACTTTGCTTTTGTAAAGACAGCATGAAAATTAGCATCTTCTGTAATCCCACTTTTGTTTTCTTTTTCCATTTCTAAATTCACCCCATCAAGGTCTGTTTTTAAATACAGAATTACCAAAAACAAATTGCCGCTCACAATGGATTACTAATATTCTCGACCAGTTTAGCTTTTGGTTTTTTTATTGGTAGAGGCAGTGGTATTTTTGCTCTGTGGTTTTCTCTTTGTATTCTTAAATGTTTTTTTCCTTCTTGAGCATAATAGCTACTCACCAATGTTGGGTGTCCTGGCATAAACTTTAATTTATGATGATGTCGTTTTAGTGTCATACGATGGAGAACTCTTGAGGGTTTTCAGAAAGATTAGGTGTAAGGATGGGTAGTGTGTGCTTTCCTGTGACTCACTACAAGGGAATAAATTCAACTCTTAATTTTTGTTCCTTCAACTGTCAAATTCCTCCAATTGAGTAAAATGGCACTTGATCCACCTTGGCACTCAAAAAACCTTAAAGGCATCTGTGACACCTTTGCACCTCTTACTTCCCACATCCAAACTAGTCATAAACCCTATTGCATAGATCTTCAACCTGTGTACACAATCTTAACATAGTTCATCCCCTCTTCTGCTGACATCCACCCAAGTCTAAGCTACCATGGCCTTTCACTTGTCATATTGTAATAACTTTTCCACTGGTCGTTCTCCCTCCACCTGTCTGCCTTGTCATCTACTCTCCATAGAGCAACCAGAATGATCTTCTGAAGGTGTTGGCTCCTGTCTTAAAATGGCTCTTCACATCAATAAAAATGAAACAGAAATTTATTTTACCTTGACAAATTTTATCTTACCCAAACCTACAAGATAATTTTTACTTTTACACCTGTCTGCCTCTCTGATCTCAGCTCCCAGCACTTTTTCTGTTGTTTCCCCCTACTCCTCTTCTGTGTTCCCCAAGTGTCAAATGCAAATGTGCTCTCATTTCAGGGTCCTGGCAGTTTTTGTGTCCTCTGCTTGGAACATCCATTCTTCCCTGAAGTTCTGTTTCATTGAGAGGCTTTCCCCATCCTTCCACACAATGTGGTACATGCTGTCCACCCTTCCCCCATCCCTCTCTATCACTCTGTTTTACTCCATTTTCTGGTACTTAGCATCTCCTGACAAACTGCCTGTGTGTGTGTGTGTGTGTGCATGCACACGGGTGTGTGAGAGAAACTCCATGAGGGAAAGATCCCTTCTCGCTTTGTTTGTTGCAACCTCAGTACTCCATGGAATATAGCCAAGCACATTCCAGGCACTCAGTAAATAGTTCTTGAGTGAATACATGAATGAATAAATTGATTATTTTCTTTCATTTCTTAGCTGCCAATCTTCCCTGCTTATTCACAATTCTTCATCTTCATAATTCAAATAGGGATGAGCCACACCAAGACAAGTCTTATCTAGTAGTAATAACTCTCACCTCCGGTTCAATAGTTTGTGTGTTCCATCAGTTCTGTGTCTCTGAAATTTGGAGGAGCTGCTTCAGTGGTAAGCCTTTGACTTTCTTATTTATCTACACGAATTGTTGTTTGGCTATGCCCATATTCATACATCTACTTTTATTTAATTCCCCTTCCTTATTTGTTTGATCTTTCTTAAGATTTTATGACACACTGAGTTTTACCCATATATTTGATGATCGTGACCTTAGTGTGCCCTATTCAAGGTCAATGGTCATATTCCTGAATAACCTCAGAGATGTCACATCTATGCCCAAACTCCTCGTGCTGCCATTTATCATCACGCTTTCTTCAGTGTAGGGGGAGGCATCGAAGCCCATTTGGAACTGGCAAAGACTGATGTAAAATAGCTTTGCCACTAACATTTTGTGAGAGATCCTGTCGCAAGTGTTTTACAAAAAGGCAGAGATATAAGATCCCTTGCCTTCCTTTCATCTGCTAATTTGAAATTACGTTGTAAAAGGCTATGAAGTTTGTCGGGTGTGATTTGTTCTTTAAATGCCCTTGCTGCTTAATCTTCATGAAATCCCTATTAGGATGCTGAATGATCCTTAAACAGGATTTTTTTCTTTTAAAAGGCACAGAAAGAGAATGTGTAACAACAGCATGTCCGATGAGCAGATTGACAGTTATCTGGGATAAGTGGATGCATAGGTCACAGAGGACTCTGGTGAACTAAAATAGTTCATTTCCAATTTTTGATCTTGCTTAAAGTTGAGTTTAGGACCAGCAGATTTAGACGACTGTCCTGATATTGATTATAGTAGCAATAAAAATAATAGAAATATAGCAGGTGCTGTCACTTCTTTTATTTGCAGGGCCCCTGGTATTTATATACATTGGGGTTTTTTTTAATCCTCACAATATTTCTCTCTCTTCCGGCGTGGTGCAGGAGATAGACCACTGGCTCAGGAGTCAGAAGCTCTTAATTCTAGTCCTGGCTTTGCTGCCAATTAATTGTATGGTTTTACATCAGTGGTCAGTAAACTTTTCCTGTAAATTATCAGATAGTAAATATTTTAGGCTTTAAGGGTCAGTCATGTGACCCCTGTTGCAAATACTCTCTGCTATTGTAAAAGGAAAGCAGGCAGAGATAATATATAAATGAATGAGGATGGCTGTTTTCCAATAAAATCTTATTTACAAAAAGAGGCCATGAGCCAGATTTGGTTTGTGAGTCACAGTTGCCGACTCTTACTTCAGGTGATCGATTTAACTACTCTGGGCTCGATTTTTCTCTATTTATCAATTATACCTATTGAGCTGGAAGGTGTTCAAGGTATGGAGTTATTTGCTCTTATATCTAAGGGCTCAGCTACCAGAAGTTTTTCTAGTGTTTAAAATTATGGCTTGCTATAAACTCTTTTGGCATCCTCAGAACCAGGATTTCTCATTTTTGTCTGAACACCACCAATCAGCAAGGCAACCTTGAACAGGGAGGTGCCTTTGAAATCCAAAGATGCAGTGAACTTAATATCAGGAGGACTGCCAAAAGTTTTCAGAGCAAACATGCCACCTTCACCTTTCCACCATAAGATTCCACCCCCAGGAATCTTCAGAGATTGGAGCAAAGAGATGATTCAAAAAGAGCTACCACACCCCATTTCTCATTCATCATCCCTTCATTGCTTGATCCTGTTCCCACTCTCATACATTCTCTGTCCAAGCCCTATTATTCTCCATTGGAGCTATTATATTTGAATCAAGTCTCCACATGCTTAAAGAAGAAATTCTTTGGAGACTTCTGTACAGGTTGGAATATGAGCAGAAAACTGTCATTCAAACTTTTCCCTTTGTGGAGAATGTGGGAGAGTATGGCAGGAGGTTTTCTCACCTGTCATTCATTTGGAGATTAAATATCATTGCAAATCAAAAGCACATAATGAACTCAGACCTCAAAAAAAAAAAAAAAGAAAAAGAAAAACTATGAATCCTTTACTCTTCTTTAATATGTTGTCATATTAGGGGACCACTGTGGGTAACAGATCCACTGGGAGACTTGGAGGAAATGTATTTTTTGTCAGACTCATGTTAAGCAACCAAATGCTACTTATGTTCAAATTATGTCACATTTTCCAGTTTTCGAGAATGTTTCAGCTAGAAATGAAGTGTTTTCACTTAAAAAAACTTTAAAACTTTTCCATAAATGAACAAGTTAGAACCTTGAACAGGTCATGTGACAGCTCGGCAGGGAAGAAAGAAAGAGAGTTAATGAAGATATCTAAACATATAACATGAATTTTTATTAATTTAGTATTTATTATGTGGCAAGCACATTACACACACTCTCATTTAATCTTATGCTAATGAAGTAGTTATTATTTTTCCATTTGACAGATTGGAAACTAAGCTTTAGTAGTTATCCAACGTTATAAAGATTTTAAATGACAAAGCAAGCTTTTAATTTCAAATATCTCTAAATTCAATGCCCCTAAACAATTGTTCACACTGCTAATGCTTCTAAAATAGTTCTAATGAGGGCCAGGGGATATTGAGAAGAAAGACTAAGACAGGGGCTTGGAGGGTGGTGGGAGGGAAGCCTGGCCACCTGAACCAGGAAGTCTAGAGAGCCCATAAGGATATGAGTATGAAGTAACCTAGGTAACTAATGACAAATAGAATGAGACAATAATTGATGGCCAATAGAAAAGGGTGATAATGCCTGGAGGAGCAGAAAGGCCAATGAAAGACTCTCAGCCAATTTCAAGTGGAGAGAAAGAAGGTATTTATACCCCTATAGGCCTTTGTGTCTCTCTCACTCATCCCTGTTCCTTCATGAGAGGTATTTATACCCCTGTAGGCCTTTGTGTCTCTCTCACCCATCCCTGTTCCAACTCCCTTTGGAAGTGCTCTGAACTTTCTCTTGGTTCTTCCAAAATAAAATTTCTCTTTGTTACAATGGAACTTGTGCAGGTTACATTTGCTCTCTATTCATGCTGCCTGTGCTGCTCCAGTTTTATTTTCTGTTTTCATTATTTTTTGTTTTCAATTACAGCAGTATTTTGGTTGAACTTTCTAGCTCAGCAAAGTAATCATCAAACCAAGTCAACTGGGTTTCTGAAACTGGAACTCCCAACCTCCAACAGATCCTTATTCTATAATGAAAGGCATTTTTGGTGGGAGGGGTCTCAATTACAGAAAACATCATTTTAATAAGTACAGGTGGTAATGCTGATTTTAAATAAATAGGGCCCTAAAGTGGGTACTCTGTACTATTTGGGTAGAATTTAAAACAAATTTAATTCCATTAAAATTGAAAATTGCATTAGGTGAGCAATATCAATTTTGTTTACAGTCTTCAGTAATGAATAAACTCAAAATAATTTAAGAAGCTGGTCCAGATTAACCTGCCAGTAGAGGTAGAACCAGGATTAGATCCTTATCTTTTGTGATTCAAAGTCCTGGTACTCTTTCTATTGTACCAAAAATGTAGACCAATAAGAGATGGTAAAGAAGAACATTAGAAGGCAGAGAAGACCCACTAGGGTAATGTAACTTTCTAAGGCTGGGAGAGAAAACCACCTGCAGTAGAAGCTTAGCTTTGGACCAAGAGGTAGAAGACACATATCCTCTCCAGATAATAGCCAGGTTTGCCTTCAATTTGCTCTACAAATTTTTCCTCTCTGTGCCTCAGTTATTTATTGATTTTTAGTTTCTAAGATTTGAGGGTTAGATTATCAGGGATTAATTACAATATGGTGACCTACAAACCAAATTAGACTCCGATTTGAGATTTTTTTATACTGCACAATGTTTCAGTCTGTAAGAATGTAATGTGTTTAGAAATTAAATGAACTCTTCAGTCTTCATCACCCCCATTTGTCTTATACCCCATGGGCCACCTCGCACTTTATGTTATCTGCTTGGCCACTAGCAATCCTTCATCTTGCAGTCCCTGCAAACAATCAAGTTCCCAAATAGCTAGTCTATCATTCTCTAATTTGCCTGGTTAGTGAGAAAAGGTCTGGGGGCTACATTCTAAAAATAAGCTACCTGGAAATTGGTCTAATAAGAAAAAATATCTTCATTAAAAAAGCAGAGAAAAACCCATCCAACACACACAAAAATGGGGTCAGATCTTTCCCAGCAGTGGCAATTTCCAAGTGTATTGGAAAGGACAATGACCCACAGTGAAGCTGAAACTGGACCAATGAGAAGCCAAATGGAATTACCCAAAGTGGAATTTGGCCAAGATTTAGGGCTACTACCTGTGCAATTTGGGGTCACTTGATTAAGGAAATGGTTGTTGTTTTCCTCTGATAAAAAGACCTAAAAAGACCAAAGCTCAGCCATCTGGAGTCTGTGCTGGGCAGATTTGACAGAATACTTTCTTTTGCCACTTGGCAAATAATCCTTTTTAGTGAAGTTTAATCTTCATGAGCCAAGCCTTCTAACTTCAAGGTAGTGGGTGATTTTAATTTTCATTAGCCTCTGTCAGTGACCTCAAATCTGGTTGAAAGGCCAAAGTCTCCCTCCAAATTCTTGAGTTAGAAGGGCTTGCAAATCTTTCACATCTTACTTTTTATGTTTGAGTAGCTTTTAGATACATAATCTCATTCCACCTTTAAAACAAACTAATGATGTAGGCATGCAGGGGAGGGTTGTTCATCTCCAGCGCAGAGGTGAGTAAATTGGAACTCAGTTTTAGAGCCAGAACTCAATCCAAGTTTCCAAATTCCCTGCCAGTGATGTTCCCATTCTAGTATGGCACAGGTAAACAGAGTTTTTCTGAGGTTCAAGGCCGGCTGTATCTCCTCAAAGCCAAGACAACTGGAATAAATGAACACAGCTGTCTTAGTCTGTTAAGCATTACCATAAAGGACTACCTGAGACTGGGTGATTTATAAAGAAAAGAGACTTATATGGCTCATAGTTCTGCAGAGGCTGCACATGAAGCATGGCACTGGTGTCCGCTTGGCTTCCTGTGAGGGTGACAGGCTGCTTCCACTCATGGAGGAAGGAGAATGGAAGCTGATATGTGTGTAGAGCACATAGCTCTCAGGATAGCTAATAGAGCAAGAATCCATTCACTCCCCCATATGGGAAGGACATTAATTGGTTCATGAGCTACCTAACCCCATGACCCAAATGTCTACCATTAGGCCTCCTCATTCAATATTGGGGTAAAATGTCTACATGACGTTTTTCAGGGAGGACAAACATCTAAGCTATAGAAATAGCTAAATTGGCTATTGGGTTTAGTACACACAACCATGATATTAAGGCCTCTATCATAACTTCCCTTTCTTTTTTTCCTTTTCTCTATGTTGGCAGACCATGCCATTAAAGACCAGTCCACAGGGCTAACACTTATCTTCCCACCTCCTTTTCCTTCTGGCACTATATCATGATGACTGGGTTCTGTCAAGTCATCTCCTCTTCAGCTCTGAATACACCTCCTCTTCTTGCTCCCTGATATGCTATTATATATGACCTTGCTGCTCCTCTCAAAGTTATCAAGATAGTCTTTCAAATGACCCATGTGACTTTGGGCTTGAACCTCTACAATCATTTCATTTGTGACATCTTTTTGATCCTCTCCCCAGTAGAATGAGTCCCTCCTAAATTAATTTCCCCCCATGGGCCCATGGGATCCCATTCATTCCGGGCAGCAACTGTAGTATTTTATTGCAAATGTTATCTTTGTCTGTCTGTCTTCTCTATCAGACTATAAGCAACTTGAGAAAAGGACCCCAACTTATTCTTCCTTGTATTCTCATGGGCTACCTCAGTATCTGGCAAGAAAAGGTGCTCAGACCATGTATGGTAAATAACTAAGCATTTATTTAAAATGTCCCACCATATCCCAGGCACTTTAAGTGATTTAAAGGGCCCCTATGAAGTTCTTGGCTGAAAGTTGACACCTAAGCAGATGACCATGGTAAAGTTTGATAAGAGCTTTCACAGGTGTGTATGATGAGCATTCTGTGGGAACATGGGTGAGTACTGCCTTTCTCTCTTTGCACCATTTGTCTAGAGGGAAGCCTCTCAAAGAGGCATCTTTCTTGCAGACCTTTAGGTGCCTTTCTGTCCTCACTCCCCAGCCCTACATGACCTGAGACATATCTTAGCAAGTTAAACAGAGCATTTTACTTTGTTGAAATCCATGAATTCTAAGCTTTGACACCATTGGTCAGAAATAACTCAGAACCTTATGGGGAAATAAGAAAAGCAGACTGTCTGTCCAGCATCACAGGGAAGATATTAATATTTTCTTTCATGGGCAGCCCTCTTTCTCTACATCACCCCCCTCAACTGCCTGCACCCCAACCCTTGCCACCAAAATAAGTGTTTTCTAAGAATCTACGACTAGAGATTTGAAAGTAAATCAAAACCTGGACAGTAGGTCAACACTAAAGGATAAAGCTGCCACGTATATGTGTCTAAGGCAGTAAAAGGGGCAACTTGTTATATTATTTACAGTCTCCATAAAGACAAGGCCCTTGTTGCTCAGAAGAAGCCCTGAGCTTGCTAATTGCTAGCAAGGTCTTTTCCTCCCCAGGTTTTCTGCAGTGAAGGGGAATGGCAGAGAGAGGGTTAACTCTCTTTCCCTCTTTCTCTCTCCTCCTTTTTTTTTTTTCAAAGTGAGTTTTGGGGGCAAGGGGAAGGGCTGGTTAAGCCTCCAGATTTCTCTGCATTATGTCCAGGTGGCATGACGTGTGAACAGACGAAAGATTAAAATCACCGAGGAAATCGCTCTGTCTGAGCCCAGAGCACGACGCCTTTCAGTGACCCAGCGACCCAAATGCTATCTGTCAACTTGTCCTTCGAGCGACTTTTCACCCCATGCTCCATGGCTGCTACTCCCTTTTTTCCAGGAAAAAAAAAATCAGGGATTGGAAGGAGGAGGGAGGAGAGGAGGAAACTAGAATAAAATATTGCCTTATTACTAAAGAGTCTGCAACGCAGGTCAGACGCTGGGCACTGGAGGCTTTTAACAAACCAAATACTTTTTCCAGACCTTCATTCCCAAATGTTTCCCCATTCTCTACTAAAACTCTCAGCTCCTAGAAAAGTCACCCAAAATCATAGACCCTGTTTCCTCCAAACAAAAATTAATTTCTGGAGCTTCATGAAAGACGGACATGTTTTTACAAGTAAATTTCAAAAATGTTTCCACAAAATTTGCTTTGCCTGTGCTTAGGTGCTTGATGGGTTAGTAAGGTGAGCCAGCTTCCTCTGGCCCCACGGCCTTGTCAGAGATGGAAGTTGCTTATTTGGGGGTGGAAAGTGGAATTGGGTACAAGGAAAAAAGGAGATAAAAACAGACCCTGTGCAGATATTTTTCAAAGTCGACCACCAAATTACGAGCCTGCAATAAAATGGGGTTGGCAGCAGAGCCAGATGGAGACGTTTGATGCCCCAAATAACAGAATGATCAGACTGTCCAATTCTCCCTTGTGCTAGATTGAACTACAGGAAGTCACATTTTTCAGACAAAATAACAGTTAAATGTTGGCAATTTCCTATGGTTCAAACTCATTCAAAATATAAATAATACTAACTGTCACAAGTTAGAGGAATATCAAACATCATCTTCCTTGAAATAAGTGGTTTTGGTGCCCTGCTTTGCCAGGGTCTAGAGCCTGTGCTTTGTCTGTCTATGGGGTAATTCAGCACTAGGGGGGGTCCACTCCTACATTAACATACACCATAAAATAGGAGCCACTTGGCACATGTTTTTTTTTTTTTTTTAATAATTTTATTGAATCATAATTATGTACATTGGTGCAATCACAGGGCACGATTCATATACATTCAGAAATATTTTGATCATACTGTTACAGATATCCTTCATGGCATTTCCTTGATCACTA
>CAUYON010091057.1:0-52079 GCA_963573935.1 Arctocebus calabarensis
GCGCGCGCCACCTGACTCATCTTCCAAGGTAAAGGTGTCCAGAGAGCTGGATTGGGGAATCCTAAAGTGCTATTCCCTCTAGGCGAGGCCAGGCTGGGTGCCGCCCACCTGAGCCTGAGTGACTCAGCACTTGAGCCCAGATCAACAGGACTTTTGCCCCCTGCCCAGTCAGCCGCCCGCTTGGATCTCTCCCAGGTCTCCCTGCAGCACATGCCCAGGACGCAGGGAGCCGGGGCTTCCAGGGACCAGGGCCAGTCCCCAGGCAGGATGGGCCCTCTAGGCCAGCCCTGGCTCATCCCTCTGACCTACTTGCTGACCAGCCTGGAGGTTACCTGCCTCTTCATGCAGTTCTCCATCTTGCCGGTGAGTAAATCTCCCTCCCCAAACCTGTGCCCTCCTTCCTGCCTCCCATCTGGGTGGTGGCAGGGAGTAGGGGTGAGGCTGGATGTTGCCAGGACTCCTTAGGGTGCGGGCCTCAAGCCGCATGCCATTCGTGAGCCAAGTAAGGTGCCCCCTGTCAGTATAGCCTGTGCTCCGGCTATGCAGCCAACTCTTAGAGAAGCCACAGGGAACCACTCGGAGGCCCATGCCCCTGCTGAGGCCCCTCCACCAGCCGTCCTTACTGTTCCTCCTACCTGGGACCTTTGCCCTATCAATCCCCTACCTCAACACCCAGTCCTGGCTGCCCCAGAGCTCTGCAGGTCACCCCCTTGGAAAGGCCTTCCTTGCACCTGACTGGTCCCTCCACCTGCAGTGTCTTTATCCAGCTTGCCCACACCAGGCAGCCTATTCCAGGTGAAATAGACAATCTTTTTGCCCCACCAATCTCTCTGCAGGACCTGACCCCCCCACCCCCCATTCTCTGGAACTTGATCTCTGGAACTTGCCTGGTTCACAGCAGTCTGTGTGGCACATGGCTGACTGCCCAGTGCCTGCCTACCCACCCTCCATTCATTCCCTCTTTCGCTCTTGTGTATTCATCCAACAAATCTCTCTGGAGCAGGCCCCCAGAGAAGGCAACAGCACTCAGGGGAGTGAGGAAGGACTCAGAGCCCCCAGAGCTCTTTTCTGTCTGGTCTGGGTGATACAGTGGCATCTGCCAATGGCCACTTTTTTTTTTTTTTTTTTTTATAGAGACAGAGTCTCACTATGCCACCCACGGTAGAGTGCTGTCATAGCCCACAGCAACCTGAAACTCTTGGGCTTAAGGTATTCTCTTGCCTTAGCCTCCCAAGCAGGTGGGACTACAGGTGTCCGCCACAATGCCCAGCTATTTTTATAGTTATAGTTGTCATTGTTATTTGTCAGGCCCAGCTAGGTTCAAACCTGCCAGCCCTGGTGTATGTGGCTGGGCACTGTCTCAACTAAAAATAGAAACAAAAAAAAAAAAAAACTGAGGCAAGAGGATTGCTTCAGCCCAAGAGTTGGAGGTTGTTGTGAGCTATGATGATGCCATGGCACTCTGTCCAGGGTGACAGCTTGGGATTCTGTCTCAAAAAAAATAAAATAAAATAGAAATTGTCCTGGAGATTTTCACGAGCAGCCAGGATCCAGGCTTGTGGGGTGCACTGCTGACTGTGCTGCAGTAGAGCCAGAGCAGTGCTGGGGCCACCAGTGAGAAGGGCTGGCCCAGTGCGGTCAGCAGGCCACTCCGACGTGCCAAGGCCCATGGCAGCCCTAATCGAAACCAGTTCTCTGCTCACATAACCAAGGGAGTCTGAGGCTCAGACATGTTTGGAAATGAAGTTATCCATTCCCAAGAAGCACGGGCAGAGTCCAAGCCAGCCTGGTTCCTTCCACACACTTGCTCCCCTCCTCCTCTTGGCCCTCATCCCCCAGCCCTGGGAATCTGGATGACAGGGAGCAGTGGCCTGTATCACTATTCCAGGCATGGCAGGATCTCCCAGGCGAATGTTGAGCCCACAAACCCCTCTTCACCATGCTCCCAAGCCCAGCTCACTCCCCCTAAAGATCCTGGGGTCAGGCCTTGAAATCTTCCTTGGCAGTGCAGTAGCCTTGGTTTCCTCATCACAGAATTGGTCATTATTGTCCCTCCCTCATAGGGTTAGTGCAGGGACGAGTGAGTGAAAATTTACACCAGCCAGGCACAGAGCAACCCCTGACTTACCATGTCCTCAGTCCATGCCCAGCACCTATGGCTGACCCTGTCCTCAGAACTTGGAAAGTGGCAAACAGCCCCCACCCTCAGAGCTGGTGGTCACCTGTGTGCTGATTGCCATCAACAGTATGTGTAATACCCAAGTAGACTGTACGATTGGAAAGGGGAGTGGGGAACTGAATGTCTGGGTGCTGAAGGCAGGAGGAGTACCGGGGGAGAATTAGTGAAGAGGCAGGGGGTGGGGGGAGTGTCACACCCACAGGTGCTGGGAGGAATCCAGGGTAATGGTGGCCACGGTGGCGGAGGAGATTGGCAGCTAGAGTCCAGGGCTGTTGCCGATGGATTGAAGGTGACTATGAGAGAAACGGTGTCGGGGATGACAACAGCGGCTCAGGCCTCAGACTTTGGAAGGAGGGCATCAGCAATGGAGACGAGGCAGTGGCAGACGGAGCCAGTCTTTGGGGGAAGATGGGACACACTGAGTTTGAGGTGATTTTAGGCACTGAGTGCAGAGCATTCAGGATCAAGTTCCCAGATCCAGGTCGCTCTGAGACTCTCCAGCATGGGGTGCTCTCGGGCGGTGAGCTCCCCTGGAGTGAAGGGAGGCTCGGAGGCTGGATCAGCAGGAGGAATGCACAGTAGCAGCCATGAAAGGCCAGGGACCCATGGATGAGAGAGGGAGCCTCCTAGGCAGGTGCTGACCTCTGGAGGTAGCAGCATGGAGGTCACTGGTAGCCGCAGGGAGGGTGATGCCAGAAGTTGTGAGAGTGGGAATGGGGTTGGACCAGCTTTGGGAGTGGCTGTAGGGGAGGGGTCAAGAGAAGGCAGGATAAAGAGCAGGAAGATAGCACACTCCGGGAGAAAGGGGGAGAAAGGGGGAGCTGTCCTTGGGGAGGTGATAGGCTGAGGTGGGTAGGGACAGGGAGGAGGGGAAGGAAGGAGGAGGCAGGGGGTTACTAAGGGGATGGGAGGTGATTGATTGTCTCATGAAGTTCATATGCAGTGGGCTGGATGCGGTAGCACACACCTATAATCCTAGCACTCTAGGAGGCCGAGGCAGGTAGATTGCTTGAGCAAGAGCAAGACCCCATTTCTACTAAAAATAGAAACCTAGCCAGGTGTTGTGGTGGACGCCTGTAATCCCAACCACTCCAGAGGCTGAGGCAAGAGGATCCCTTCAACCTAGGAGTCTGAGGTTGCTGTGAGCTAGGGTAATGGCACTCTAGCCTGAGGCAACAAAGTGAGACTGGCTCAAAGAAAGAAAAGAAAAGAGTTCACTGGGTGGCACCTGTGGCTCAGTGAGTAGGGCGCCGGCCCCATATACCAAGCAAGGGTGGTGGGTTCAAACCCAGCCCCAGCCAAACTACAGCAAAAAAATAGTGGCAGGCACCTATAGTCCTAGCTACTTGGGAGACTGAGGCAAGAGAATCGCCTAAGCCCAAGAGCTGAAAGTTGCTGTGAGCTGTGATGCCACAGCACTCTACCAAGGGTGACAAAGTGAGACTCTGTCTCTAAAAAAAAAAAAAAAAGAGTTCACAAGCTTGGGAGAGACCCAGAGGACAGCCTCTTTAGCCTGAAGGAGTAGGGATGAATCTGAAGGACCAGGAGGCAGGAAGTAGGGAGGACTACTGATTGCCCTGGAACTCAAGCCACAGAGGATGAATCAAGGAGGGATCATATATCCCAAGGGGGGTTCAGGAAAGAAGAGGAGTGGAGTCCCAAGTCTGTACTTAGGGAGAGGCCCAGGGTCAGACTCAGGGCTGCCGTAACAAAGAACCAAAGACCAGGGGCTTGGAGCCGCTGAAGTTTGTCTTCTCAGCACTCTGGAGGCCTCAAGTCTGAGATCCAGTAGGGCTTCACTGTCCCGGAACCTGCAGGAGAGGTCCTTCCTGCCTCCAGGTCCCGCAGCCCAGACCTTCCTTGGCTGTGTCCATGTCAGTCCACTGTCTGCCCTCCATCTTCACCGCCATCCCTAGAGGCCACCATGGTGCCCACCTAAGAGCTCAGGTCACTCTGTGGTATCATCAGAGCCCAGGTTCTCTGTTCCCTCCCATCCCCTGCCCATCATGAACCTCAGAGACCTTCCCATGTGGTTTCCTGCCTGTGTTGCAGTATCTGTCCCGGAGGCTGGGCCTGGATTCTGTTGTCTTTGGCTATGTGCAGACGACCTTTGGTGTGCTTCAGCTGCTCGGCGGGCCTGTGTTTGGCAGGTAAGGTGTGCAGGGATGTAGAGGTTCCACACCCCGTGATGACCCAGGCCCACCGCTCAAAGGCAATGGAATAGGTCCTGCCAAGTTCCCTGTGCTCACACTGTCCCCCATTAGGGTGAGAGCTGAAGAGGAGCTTTGGCCCCTGCTGGGCTCCCAGGACAAGGCAGACTGTGCCTTCTACCAAGCAATTGTGTCAGGGGGAGGTTAATTGCTGAACAGGTTGTGACTGTAAATGCCCAGCCCCACCAAATGGGAACCATCAACTTTTATGGAAAAGGTGATTCCAGGCTGGGTGTGGTGGCTCACACCTGTAATCCTAGCACTGTGGGTGGATTGCCTGAGCTCATGGGTTCGAGACCAGCCAAGCAAGAGCAAGACCCCATCTCTAAAAAAAATAGCTGGTCATTGTGGCAGACGCCTGAAGTCCCATCCCCTTGGGAGGCTAAGGCAAAACAATTACTTGAGCCCAAGAGTTTGAGGTTGCTTTGAGCTTTGACACCACGGCACTTTACCAAGGGTGACAAAATAAGACTCTGTTTCAAAAAAAAAACAGAAAGAAAGGAAAAGAAGAGATGATTCTTAGGCCCAGGCAGGAGCTCCAGGGCCCCCTGGTCTTCATGCTGCTGAGAGACTCTGGACAGGACAGTGACTTCCTCCCATAAAGCGCTGTCACAGAGCAGCAAGGGCAGAAAAGAAGGGGGTCTGCAGGTAGTGAATGCTGAGTAGCAGGGACTGAGGAGGGTCTTTCCTGTACTGGACACTGAGGAGCAGGAAGCAGGCACTTCCCCTGGGTCCATTAGGATTCCATCATTTCTTTCCACATAGAGTTGGACTGTCCTGTGGGTCAGACTCCCTCAGCTCACTGAAGCTGCCCCTGCACAGCTACACTAGGACAATGGGGAAACCGAGGCCCTGAGAGCAGAGAGGACTCCCTGGGAGGCCCAGCGCCAGCCACACAAGGGCCCACCTCCTAGCACCCTAGCCTCCTTAGTCAGCCCTGCTTGGGGGCACCTGGCTGCCACCTGTAAGGTGCTGACCCGCCCGCGGCCCCCAGGTTCGCAGACCAGCGCGGCGCGCGGGCGGCACTCACGCTGTCCTTCCTGGCATCCTCAACGCTCTACCTGCTCCTGGCTGCCTCCTGCAGCCCGGCCCTGCCCGGGGTCTACCTGCTCTTCGCCTCGCGCCTGCCGGGGGCGCTCATGCACACCATGCCGGGTAGGGCCAGGGGCAATGCCAGGTGGGGAGGTGTCAGGTAGGCCGGGGAGCGGGGTGGGTAGGTCAAAGGTGGAGGGGCAGCACCCGGCCATCGGGTCTGCCAGCGTCCCGCGCCCTCAGCCCCTTTCCACCCTCAGCTGCCCAAATGGTCATCACCGACCTGTCCATGCCCGAGGAGCGGCCGGCGGCTCTGGGCCGGTTTGGCCTCTGCTTCGGCGTGGGCATCATCCTCGGCTCCCTGCTTGGCGGGACCCTGAGCACCGCATGCGGGTAAGTAACCACACTGGGGGCAGTCGGAGGCGCCGGAGGCTACTTGGCAGACGGCCGTGAGTGGGGAACTCTGCGCCGCCGCTGCCGCGCTCCAGGCCCTCGGCCCCGCGTAGCTGCCACCCGCGACCTCGGTTTCCCCGTCTGTGCGCAGGGTGGGCTGGGTGCGGCGGAGCGTGGCCGGCAGGGGGCGCCGTCGTCCGTGCCGAAACTCCTGTACGGGCCGCACACCGGTACTGGGCAGACTCCAGGCAGTCCGCGGAGTCCCCATCCTGAGCCTCGCTGGAGGAGCGCACAGGCCTAAAGGAAAGCAGATGGTGCGGTCCCGGGGCAGGGTCCTGGATGCCGGGAGGGGCCGGCACTGGCCAGGCACCCTGCGGTGGAGACCCAGAAGCAGCGACCTGATAACCCTAAGTTCTGCCCTGCTAGCACCTTCAGCCCATTTTGGGACAGTCCCTTTCCAACTTGCCCTGGAGGCTGGAGGGGAGCTGGGTCCTAGGGAAGGGAGGCTGTTGCAGAGACCCCTTTGGGGGTCTCAGAAGCGGGGGAGAATGGGGAGCAGCCTCCCACCAGCCTTTTCACTCATCTGCAGAGGTGCTGGGGAAGGCCCAGCGGACAGCAGCTCGGTACCTGCTAGTGGCCCCTACCTTTGCAGCCCATGTGGGCTTCCTTGAAGCTCCATTCTGGGGTGGTGTCTGAAACCCCCACACACTGGGGTGTCTGTCACTGTGTGGAGTGGGACGCTCTGCTGACACCAAGCTCTGCAATCTTGAATGAGCCGATGCCAGTCTCTGGAGCTCTGGGGGCCAGGGTCTGCCCAGGGACTACAGCCTAGGTTCTCTGAGTGGCCCAGACAAACCCCAGGAGTATGCCAGGTAGCTGGGTGATGGCTGAGCCCCAGGTGCTCCAGCAACTGAGGGGACAATGGTCTTGTTATAGCACCTCCCTCCTAGGGCTCCAGTGTCCTCCCAGCATTTTCATCAGAACCTAGTTTGAGGATACCCATCCCTGCTAACCACTGTGAATGAGGGTTGTTTACTTTTGGGTGTTTATTAAACATCTACTAAGGGCCCTTGGGGATTCTTGTTCTAGGATAGGCTGTATGTGTTCCCATAGTGTCATGTTGAACTACAAAAGTAACAAGCAGGATCGGGTTGGGTGGACGGAGGTCTCTAGGGACCTCTAAGGAGATGATGTCAGAGCAGAGCCCTGAAGCAGGTGAGGAGATGTTTAGAACCAGCGTGTGTAAAGGCCTGGTACAGGAAGTGAGGGGCCCGCGTGGCTGGAGGGATGGAGGAGGGGCAGGAGGCAGGCCAGGGAGCCCTGGGTGGGCACCGGCAGGGGTAGTGCCCCAGCTGCTATACTGATAATACGCGAGTGAGTGCCACTGCAGGGAATCCAGTGGGATGGCCTCGATGCTAGTCCAGGTGCCAGAGGATGGTGGCCTGACCTCAGGTGACTGTACAAAAGGGAAGAGGGCAGGTTCTGACTTGGTTTTGCCAATGGGTGGGCTCTGGGTATGAACTCAAGACAGTGGTGTTAAGGCTGTGCCCTGACTGGGGCTCTAGGGTGCCAAATGGCCCTGCACTGAGGCCCAAGTGGCCTGGGGTCCAGTTTGGGCCCAGTACCAGTACTTTTTAGTGACTGAGGGCACTGTGGAGCAGGCAGTGCATGGGAGGTCTGCGGGAGCAAAGCATGGGGCGCCTGAGCCCTGGACCTGGGTGCTTCATGTTTGGGAGCTGAGGACAGGCGCTAAACAGTGGAGAGAGGGGAAGGGACTAAGACTGGCTGCACCTGGACTGCCACGTCCCAGTAAGGCAGGGGCCCCTCAGTGACCTTGTTTGATGCAGGGAGGTCATCGCCAGCCCTGGAGGAAGCCAGATACAGTAGAGGGGGTCTGGATGGGGCAGTGGAGGGAGAGCAAGACTGGGTCCAAGGGAGGATTTTCAGGGTGGGAGGAGCCCTCAGGAAGGACATAACAGGAGAGAAGAGGTTCAAGGAGGGCAACTGGGGCAACAGGGACAGCTCAGCCTGGGATGGATGGGGGTGGGAGCCAGTGGCTAGAGTGAGGGTAGGCTGGGGGGGTGTGGCACCCGCAGATGGCTGTGCTAGTCAGACCCAGCATGTGGCCCACGAACAGGGACTCTGCAGCCCAGGAAAGCAGGTTCTCCTGGTTCCTACCTGTGAACAGGCCCTGGGGCCTCCGACCCACAGGGATGCTGCAGGGGGTGACACATAGTATGCTGAGCGGCAGGCCACGTGGCCCCTTCTGTCCCCCTCTGCTCTTCTCCTTTCCCAGCTGCAGGCCCTGAAGTCACCACTCACTTCTTTCTCCTCCCAACAACCCTCCAGATAGCCTCCACACCTGCCCACATCTTCCAGAACATTCCATCAGCTTCTCTGCCCCCTTTCGTCCCAGGTTCTGTGGTGCTTTCAGCCTCCACATTTGCTTATACCAAGGCCAACCTTGCCATCTTCTTTCATGGGTGGGGAGCTGAAGCCCAGGAGAGGGTTCAGCTCCCCCTACGGAGCTCCCAGTTCCATCTAGGGAACAGAAGAGGGCATGTGAGTACCTTGTAGCTGACCCCCTGCCCTTCTCCTCCCACATAGGGCTGGCCTGCACATCTGAGGGTGCACCTGTGTCTCAGTTGGCAGGCAGTGGGCCCCGCCCCATCCTCACATGGAGGCTGAGGAGACTGTAGGACCCAGATGCCCCTTCCTTGTGCATACCCAGCCTTCCCCTTCCTGGATGGAAACTGAGGCATGTCAACAGGATTGCCACTCCCCTACCCCCAGGTACCCCCAGCCCCTGAATGGCCAGTTATTTTCCACCCACACCTGCCTAGGAGCAGGTAGGAGGAGGATGTGGACCTGGTTTTCAGAGGCCCTGGGCAGGTAGTGGACTAACTGGTTTGTGCCCAGTGGCTGGAGCCCAGGACTGAGGACCTGGCTGCCTGGGGTAGGTTGGGTCCTCTGAGTCATGTCCCTGAGCCCAGGACCTCACAGCCTGGGGAGGGACTGAGGAGAGACCACAACTCCCATAAGAGCCTCCTCACCCACCCATCTCCCATCTGAGCACATTGGGCACCACAGCACGGAGCCAGTCCAAGGATGATCCCAGCCCCTAAGGGTTCATCTTCTCTGGACAGGCCGCTCCCAGCAAGCCATGTGTGTGAAATAGGGGTATGCAGGCCCTGTAGGTAGGATGTCTTGGATTACTAGAGAAAAAGCAAGGGCCAGGGTGGCCAGAGCCCAGTGAGGCGGGGAGGAGGGGTGGACAGCCAGGACTCAGTCTCTGCCTGAGTGTCCCAGGGCCACCACTGGGTGCTGAGAAAAGAGCTAATGGGGCCATAGGGACATCTGTGACAAGGGGCCTGTGGTGCAGAGGCTACACCTTGCCTTTTGGGGCAAGGTAGGGGTGAGGGTAAGGGGGCAGCAGAGGCTGTGTGGACGTGGAGCCCAAGCCTAGGGAGGGTGCATCCCAAAGCTGGAGCCAACAGGACTTGCTGAGGATGCAGGAGGGAGTCAGCAGGACTCTGAGGTTTACGGCCAGGGGATGGCCATGTACCTACTGAGATGGGGCCTCTGCAGGGTGAGCAGTTTGGAGGGGAGGGGGATGCCCAGGAGTCCAGTGCTGAACTCGAACATCCAAGGTCAGTGACAAGGGCTCTGAGATCAGAGAAGGCCCACGCTGTGTGTAAATGTGTCCAGCTGTCAGCTTGGGAGGTGACCTCATGAATGGAGAATGGCAGACTGTGGTTACAGGCCATCCAGCATGTCGCCTGTGTTTGGCAATAAAGTTTTTATGAATAGGAACATACCTGTCCATTAGTATATGGTCCATGATGCCTCTGTGTTGCGGCAACAGATGGAACAGGATGAGGATCACTTAGACCCCAAAATGACCTTGCTAAAGAAAGGCAATTATGCCTCTAAGCAGGCAGCCCAAGCTGGGCAAGTTCCTCAGGTCCTCACATTCTGCACTGGAGGAGACACCCTCACCTCCAGAGTGGATGCTCAAGACCAGTGAAAGCTGGGTCAGCCCAGCGCAGCCGCGCAGTAAGTCCCAGGCACAGCTGGCTCTGCAGCCTGGAGACCCTCCTTCCCCACACAAAAGTAGCCTGGATTCGAACAGATGCTCACCAGGACTGGTGGAGTTTGATGCTGGGCTTGAGGGGTGTGGCATCATGCCACATGTGCCAGACCCCAGGGCACCTCCTGAGACACAGCTGTCCCTGCTGGCCCTCTTGGGCACTGCTTGGCCTCTGAGTGGCCCAGATGTGGCTCTCACACCATGTTGCCCCCATCAAGTCCTCAGTAAGTCAGCACATACTTCTGGGAACCTGACCTGGCCACCACCGCCTGGGAATGCGGGTCCCCAGGACCCCAAGACACTATCTGGGCCCTCAGCCTGGGGGGCCAAGGAGAAAAGATATAGTGGGTTTCCGCCCCCAGTGATGGGAGCGTTCCCTGGAAGTTACTGAGTAGACGTTCAGGGCTTCCCTGGACAGCCTCGGGAACAGGGGTGACTCAGCTCATGGAGGCTGTGACGCAGGACAGCTGGGTGGAACCACCACAGCAGCCTGCTGCCTCTTAGAGAGAACCTGGGTGTGTGGGTGCAAGGACACTTGCCAACAGGGCCAGGGTGGGGGACGGGCCTGGGAGATGAGATGTCACTGTTGGAGGAACAGCTGGGCCAGATGATGTCAGACCAAGGGACAAGCCCATGCAAAGGCTAGGTGTAGGAAGGAGCTTGGGTTCTGCTTGAAGGCCCATGTGGGTGGCCATTGGTGGTCCAGGTGCTGGGGGACACAGAGGACTTGGAATTTTGGGCCAAGAGGCTTTTCTTGCGGGGCCCTCAAAGCCAGAGGGAAGCCAAGTCAGAAGGGGGCCCCCAAGATCTTCATTTTCAGACATGGTTTTGGCCATAGTCCAAAACCATGGGGCATCGTGGGGCATGGATGAGGTGAGGCAGGATGGCTCTCGCCAGCCTTATGCTAGACATCTAGTGACTCTCTAGGCCCCTGCCCCCACACACTTGTGAGCCAGGTGTCACACAAAGCCAGGTCGTGGCTGACCCAGCCTGTTCTCTGGGGAGCACGAGAAGGGGGCACAGCCCCAAAGGCCTCCCCCACCACAGGTTAGGTCTCAGCAGCAAGGGACCTTTGAACCTGCCATCACCTCTAAGAGGCTCAGAGCAAGGAGGAAGGGTCAGCTTGGTGGGCACTCGTCACTTCTGAGTTGGGCGGGAGCCCAATAGGGTCAGGCAGAATGGATGATGACACGGGCATCCTGGCCTACAGACAGGATGGGGCAGCTCTATAGGCGCTGCTGTTCCACCAGCCTGGGGTGTGGGCTGCTGGGTCCCAAAGGGCCAGGTGCAGTGGCTCACACCTGTAATCCTAGCACTCAGGAGGCCGAGGTGGGTGGACTGATTGAGCTCACAGATTCGAGACCAGCCTGAGCAAGAGCAAGACCCTGCCTCTAAAAATATCCAGGTGCTAGGGCGGGTACCTGTAGTCCCAGCTACTCGGGAGGTTGAGGCAAGAGAATCACTTGAGACCAAGAGTTTGAGGTTGCTGTGAACTCTGACACCACAGCAGTCGTCTACTGAGGGTGACAAAATGAGATTCTGTCTTTAAAAAAAAAAAGGGCAGCACCTGTGGCTCATCGAGTAGGGCGCCAGCCCCATATACCGCAGGTGGCAGGTTCAAACCCGGCCTCGGCCGAACTGCAAAACAGAAAAATAGCCAGGTGTTGTGGCAGGTGCCTGTAGTCCCAGTTACTTGGGAGGCTGAGGCAAGAGAATCGCCTAAGCCCAGGAGTTGGACTCGGCGAACTGCAAAACAGAAAAATAGCCGGGCGTTGTGGCAGGCGCCTGTAGTCCCAGGTACTCGGGAGGCTGAGGCAAGAGAATCGCCTAGGCCCAGGAGTTGGAGAGCTGATGCACAGCACTCTACCAGGGGTGATAAAGTGAGACTCTGTCTCTACAGAAAAAAAAAGTTCCCCAAAGGTGGGGCAGGATTCAGGATGGGATGGGCTCCTGGGACAGCTGTGAGGGGACAGCTATTAACCCAGCCATCATTTGCCAGGCATGAGGTCACAGGCAAAGTGGCCACAGTGTCCTTTGAGTCCTGCCTCCTGTCTGTCCACTCAACTAAAAGAAGGGAAGGTGGACAAAGACGGACTGAGCTGCCTGTGCCTTCCTGGCTGAGGCTCCACAGATAAGTGTTGAAGCAGCTGCGGCAGCCAAGTCCAGTGTGACCTTGCTGTCTGGGCAGGTCCGGGGAGGAGACACCAAGCTGGGGGAGGCTCACTGTGCAGCAGGTGGGGTGCAGAGCCTGACTGTGGGGTCCACTGCCCTCTGACTCTCCCTGTTCATGTGGAACACCGGGAGCCAGAGAGCCCAGAAGCCAACATCCAGGCAGTGGGTGCTTCTGGGGACCGAGTTGCCAGGGCGACGGGTGGGGGTGCCACAGGCAGGACTGCCACTACCTGATGAGAGATGAGGAGTAGGCCCAGCCAGCTTCCCAGGGAGCTCTGGCAGTGTGTGCGCGCACATATGCGGCTGCGGCCCCCCCCACCCCGCCGGGGTCAAGGGAGCACAGGCAGTTTGTGGCTGGCCAGGACTCTGCCGTGCACTTGTGTCTGTGCCCTGAGGGTCTGACCAGGGCGGACCTGGGTACTCTTGTGAGGTCTGGGCAGGATTTGGCCCATCCATGTAAACGGTTCGCACGCTGCCATCTAATGCACAGTGGAGTTTTACTGCAGGGCCAACCCTGGGCCCCTTGTGCTGAGGGGCCAGATTCTGGCGATCTGGTAGAACAAGTTCTTCTCAGAGATGGTGTCCTACCTGGGAAGGAGGACTGGGGCCTCACCAAGAAAGGCCATTGCAGGATGTATAGGAGTTTGCTCAGCTGCTGAGAGGAAGGGTGTTCTAGCCATGCATAGGCCCAGAGGCCTTACAGCTTAACTTGGTAAGGAGTTCCCCATTTCCTCCTATGTCCCCCATCATGAAAGAGGGCAGGCCAGCCCTCGGGAGGCAATGGTGACAGTCAGAACAGCCTGTCCCAGATGACAGGGCCAGCCTGCTCCTCCTGGGGTGGGGGTAGGGTCACAGCCCAAGGTTGCATGTGTTAACTCATGGTGGGGAACACTTCCTCAGAAGGGAAAGCTAAGGGGAGAGCCAGGGTCAGGCCTTGTTGGTGGTCTGGGCAGGCCAAAAGGCAGCCTGACAGACATATCCGGGGGCTTTGCAAAGCATTCAATGCCCAGCAATGGGGAGGGGCTCTTCATGGGATGGGAGGCAATTTCTGAGGGCCCCTGAGGGGAGTGTCGCCATGACACAGTACAAGCACCCAGGCCTTGACACCTTTCCCCAGGGACACACACATCAGGCCTGCCCTTTGGGGTCTTTCCTGACCTTTAGCAGCCTGGGAGCTGGCCATCCCCTGGGGCTCTGCCCCAGCCTCCCAGGATTCCCCTTCCTGGCTCCCCCTGACTGTCAAGGCTGCGAGGACCCAGAGGCTGGCGAGAGTCAGCCAGGGAGGTCACAGGCTTTGGGTACCTGGGTGGTCAGGATGGAGGTGTTTTCAGTCATTGAGGCTTTAGCGTGACTGCAGAGCAGGTGGGGGGTGCTGCTGGGGGTGCCCATGCCCTGGAACTGGCACCCTGAGCAGCCAAGGCTGTTGTCCCCAGGATTCAGTGCCCAGCCGTTGTTGCCTTTGTGGCCAGCCTCCTGGGAATTGGCCTCAGTGTCACCTGCATCCCCTCCAGCACCAAGCGTGCCAGCACAGACACCCAGGCTGTGCCAGGTAAGCCCCATGGGCCCTTGGCCAGCAAGAGGCTCATGATTGTCACTGCCCAACCCCCAGCCCCTGGAACCTTGGGAAGCAGGTCACGTCCCAGCTTGGGGCCACAGAGAACTCATACCCTTCTGCTTTCCATGAGTCCCTGGCACTGCTGACACAGTACGAGCCTAGCTGATAGGGAGGAGGTGGGCCTCAGATACCCTGGGGCCTGCAGCAACCGAGACCTGACAGGGACCAGGAGGAACCTCAGTGTGGGTGGCCCTAGAGACTCGGGTGTCCAAGGTGAAGTAAGGATGCACAGCCCAACTTTGCAGGAGCCCTGGGCCAGACCAGCCCCACCAGGAGAGGTCAGGGGTCCCTCAGAGAGGTCTCTTCTGGGGTGGCCTTGGCTGAGCCTCAGCCCCATGGGCCTGCACATGTCTGGACCACCTTGCCTCTTTGCCCAGGGACTGAAGGCCAGTCTGAGATGAACAGATGCACCCAGGGACAGTGATGTGGTGACCCAGAGAGGGGTTCAGAGGCGGGCCTGGGGTGCAGGTCAGGTCTGCCTAGGGACAATGGGGAAGCCAGAGAGGCAGGAAGTGGGAAGGGCAGGAGGGCCCACGAAGCCCCCTGGGAGGCCTACAGCACAGCACTTGAAAGTGTCCAGTGGAGAGAGACGCTCGACAATGACTTGAAACCACCTGGGTGGCACCTCTCTGGCTATCATCTTCCACTGGCTTTGTCGTACTCTGCCTGGGAGCAGATGCCAGACTCCACGAGTTGGGGAATCAGGGGCTTCCTCTGCTCAACACCCAGGCTCTCCTCAGCACCTCTGAATCCCGTGGCCCCTGGGGGGAGTGTGAAGAGCTGCCTGGTGCCCACCTAGGGTGCAGGGCGGGGGAGCTGAGATGGGGAGCTGTGTTGGCAGCTCCCATCCCACAAAAGGCAGAGGCAAAAGGACCTGCTGTGCCAGGCAAGGCGAGGGCACAGGGGCCTCTGCCTCAGCCACGGACCTGGGGATGGGGCCTGCAGCCTCCAGGGGGTCTGACTGCCTTTCTGGAGCCCAGGCGGCCCCCAGGCCGGCGTGTTGGACCTGAAGGCCATCTCCCGGCTGCTGCTGCTGCCAGGCGTCCTGCGGGTATTCCTCATCAAGGTGGTCTCTGGCTTCCCTTCGGGTGAGTCGCAGCTGAACGGCCACACAGCACAGCAGGGACAAAGCTACAGTCAGGGCAGGCCCCACCCTCAGGCCTGCGTCCCCTGCTCCATACCTTCCCTCTCTTCAGGTCTGACCCATACCTTGTCCCAGCAAGGGGGGTGGCTGAGGTTCAGCCAGATGTGCAGGTGAGAAGGAGGCCAAAGAAGTGTCTCTGTCTCCCCTCCAGGCCCAAGTCAGAGGTTTTGAGTAGTGGAGCAGAGTCACTGTATGCAGAGAGCCACTCCCACGAGGGCCACATATTCTGTTTTACTTTTGGTTCTAACCATCCTGCTCTGTGGCGTCCAAGTCCTCTCAGGACAACCAGAGAGGCAGCGACCACAAGCCTGAAAGTATATACAAGCCTCTGACCACTTGCTTATCCTGGCTACCTGGCCAAGGGACAGGCAGCCCAGGCTGTCTCAGTGTACCCCAGGGCATCATTCTTCAGAGATGCACCTGGCTGGCAGTGACTCCTGCTGTCAGAGGCCCTGTCTAGATCCTCTAAATGAGATGCCAGGAATCAGGACAGAGACAAACTAGTGAAACCACTTGCAAAGGTCCCCAGATGCCAAGGGGTTAAACCCTCATCTGCCTCATGCAGCCCTCAGCTGAGGCCGGGCTCAGGGTGCTGCCCTCCCAGGACCGGCCAGTGGGGCCCCACCCTCTGTCCCACCCAGTCCACCCACGTCACCAGCTTCAGTAACCAGGGATTTGAGAACTCCTAGTAGAGGGCCATGTATAGGCCTTGGGGCCAAACCCTCCCTTATGGTCAGTCTTGGGCCCCTCCTTCCAGCACCTTCCTGCTCATAGTCTATAACCTAACAACCCCCAAAACAGGTGCCTTCTGCACCAGGGGTCCGACAGAATCCCAGGGAAAGGTCTCCTTGGCCACTTTCCCCCAGAACCAGCACTGACTGGGCCCAGAGAGCCTAATTGCCCAGGCCAGAGGTGCCTGGCCCCTCAAAAAGGGAGGGAGGGAGGTTGGCACTGCAGCCCGGTGGGGTAGGGGGCATCCATGACTGCCTGTCTCTGCCCAGGGCTCTTCATGGTCATGTTCTCCATCATCTCCATGGACTTCTTCCAGCTAGAGGCCGCCCAGGCTGGCTACCTCATGTCCTTCTCTGGGGTTCTCCAGATGGTAAGTGGGTGCACAGGGCTTGGCTGACTCGGTTTCCTGGTAGTATGCATGCCGCCACCTGACCTCCCTGGGTCACCTGCATGCCTGGTTTCCAGGGCCCTTCTGCCCCTCTTCTGCCTCTCTCCAATCCTTGACCCCCTCCTTTCTTAAAGTTAGAAGCTCTGCTGTCCCTTGCTCCAGCTCATCCCTGCCCATGATCTCAGCCCCTACACCTGGGACGACACTCAAGCCCCCGCCCAACCCCAAGCATTTGCACCTAGGGCCCACCTAGCACTTGAAAGTCCTGTCTCAAAGGAGATAGGTGAGGTAGGTGAGTCCTTACCCACCTGGTGAAGCCCTGGTGAAGCTGGTGAGCCCTCAATCTCCTATCAGGCAAACAGGTCAGGGGGGTGCACAGGTAACCATGTGCACATTTATGTGTCAGGCAGGGATAGGACAGGAAGTGATGGCTGCCCGTAACAGTGGGCATGTTGTGAGGATGGTGGCCTCTGGCCTCCAGCAGGCAGCTGGCTGGGGTCTGCATCTGCCCCTGACCAGAGCAAGTTTCCCAGACCCTCCATTTCTCACCTGTCTGGTGAGGCTGACTGTCCTGCCTATCTCATGGGGACGTTGAGTGGATCACATGACTTAAGGTAGCCACGTGCCTAGAACAGGGCCAGGGACTCCACAGACCTGCAGTATCAAGATCAGAAGTCTGATGTCACGCCGTGGCTGTAGAATGCCTCTGACAGCTCATGTGGGCAGGTGTCCCATCCGACAGCCCTCCAGGCCCCTGGCTCCTAGCCCAGGGCAAGCCCTGCCCAAGCCCAGCTGCCCCCACCCCCACCTCCTCCTGGGCAGCTAGACCAGACTCTGGGATGGTGGGGACAGGTAACAACATTCTGCCAGCTGGGACGGCTGCCTGACAGCTGGAGTACAGTAGGGGCTATTTGGGGACAGGGTGATGGGTAGGTGGGTGTTCTCTGGACCTCTTCATAAATGTGTGGCATTCCTGGCCCCTGCAAGCTATCTACTTCCCCAGCCCCAGGCCCAGGATGAGACCTTGTGCTAAAATAGCCACTCCTGAGAGGAGCACCCCCTCACCCCCATGGACAGAGAGGGCCTAGGCTCTGTGGGCCAGAAGGGGCCACCCTGGTGGGGAAAAAAGAGAGGAATAGAAAAACAACAATAATGATAATCCACAGTTGTCAGACACTGGGTCCTGGCTCTGAACCTGTTGTTCCCAGGCCACTAACCCCAGTTGAAGTCTGCAGACCCTTTAGACCCCTGGGACAGAGGCTGACAGCTTCTGGCCTATACTGGGGAAGGGGGTCGGGCCTGCCATGGTTACAATGGTGACCCTACCTGAGGCCTGGGATGGTAACTAACAACTTGGGGGATACCTTGTAGGAGATGGACTTGGGGTCCCCCAGATAGGCTGTATGACAGGGGAGGGGAGGGGTCCACAGAGAGGCAGGCTGTGCCAGAAGCCCCCCCAATGTCATCCCCCCATTCCTACATCACACCATAGGGTCCCAAGTTCAGCTAGGATGGGGCCATGAGCTTTGTCTGAGGCAGAGGTTGAGGGCTGGATTTTATGTTTGCCTGAAGAGGTCTGGAGGCTGAGACAGGAGGATCACCTGAGCCCAGGGGTTAGAGGCTGTAGTAAGCCATGATCATGCCATTACATTCCAGCCTGGGTGACAGAGCAAGACCCTGTCTCAAAAAAAGAAAAAGAGGCTTGGTGCCGTGCCTGTAGCTCAAGTGGCTAGGGAGCAAGCCACATACACCAAAGCTGGCAGGTTCGAATCCAGCCTGGGCCTGCCAAACGATGACTACTACAACCAAAAAGTAGCCGGGCATTGTGGCGGGCTCCTGTAGTCCCAACTACTTGGGAGGCTGAGACAAGAGAATAGCTTAAGTCCAAGAGTTTGAGGTTGCTGTGAGCTGTGACGCCATAGCACTCTCTCTACTCAGGGCGACAGCTTGAGACTCTGTCTCAAAAATAAATAAATAAATAAATAAGAAAGAAAGAGGGTGGGCATGGTCCTGGAAGGTCCTGGAGGCAGCCCCCAACCTGGTCCCTATACCCATCGCCCACCTGCTGTCTCCCCTGAGAGCCATTTCCGGCCCCACCCTGGGTGCATCCCTGAATTTTGCTTCTCCAGGGGACCACAGCATCTCCCCACTCCCAGTGGATGAGGTTAGCTGGGTGGGAAGCTGAAGCGATCAGTCCTGGTGGGCTTGCAGACCCTGTTCCCTGCAGGCCCTGCTGTGAGAGTGTGAGAGCCCCTGGATGCTGAGGTGCTGAGCGCCCAGCCCAAGCCCTGCGGTGATGAGCTTCTCCTCTCACTAAGAGGCAGATTCAGGTGTGTGAGCTCAGAGAGCCCAAGTCAGGGGAGGAGGAAGGGTTTTTAGAGCAGGGAGATACTGCGGTAGGTGAGGCGATTGTGGGGGAGGCGCCTCTGCTGAGCGGAGATTCCCAAGGAAGAAGGGGAGCCTTGAGACCTGGGGCTGCAGGGTGGGAAAGCTCGTGAGGGGACAGGACTAGCCAGGGGGAAAGTGGCCTGCTGGGGCCGTGCAGAAGCCAGGGTGCTGTAGGTGGCCCAGGGGCCTGCCTATTTGTCAGGCAGGAGAGGGAGGCCGGTTTAAGTTAATGGGGACATGTAGACAGTGGTGAGGATTTGGGCCCAGGGGCTGCATCGCCCGTTCAGTCCTGGATTGAAGTCTGTCCAGGCATTTGTTCCCCCTCAGACGGGTTGCACCAAGTGAGACTCCTCACACAGGTCTTCCTTTAAAACTCCAGAGAAGCCTAAAATGGAGCAAGTGAGAAAGTGGGGCTTTTGTAAGGACATTCCTTCCAGGTTGGAGACAGTTCCATCATGCCTGGCAGGAAGTAGGAGAGTGACTGGTTCTGCAGGGCTGGGCCTCCAGGGCATGGCACGCCTCCTCCAGCCAGCCCTCAGGGTGGCCCCAGGCACTTCCTGCTTGATGGAGGAGATGAGGTGACCAGCCTGGGAGCAGCCCTGAGTCCCTGGCGTCCCTGGCACGGGCCTCTCCATCCATCCATCTTTCTGCCTCTGGAGAGGAGCTCCCTCTCCCCACCCCCTCCACCCACACCGTCCCCACACCCACCTCCCCACTCTCTCCCTGGCCTAGGTGACCCAAGGCCTGGTCATCGGGGGACTGAGCAGCCACTTCTCAGAGGAGGCGCTGCTTCGGGCCAGCGTGCTGGTCTTCGTCATGGTGGGGCTGGCCATGGTGAGTGCTCCCCCCCCCCTGCAGGCTGCTCCGTGCATAAGTGGTCGGAGGCCCACTTCCCTTCCTCCGCTTTCTACCTAGGGCATGGCATCAGGGACCAGCCTTGGTGTGTGAGTGGGGCGGAGCCTACTGGTCCCATGCAGAGGCCCCCCCAGCTCAGCCCCCACCCCTGCTTCTTGCTAGGCTATGATGTCCAGCGTCTTCCACTTCTGCCTCCTGCTGCCCGGCCTGATCTTTAGCCTCTGCACCCTCAACGTGGTCACTGACAGCATGCTGACCAAGGCTGTCTCAGCCTCAGACACGGGTGAGTGTCCCCCGCCGGGAAGCTTGCCCAGCTGCCCAGTGGATGTGGGTTGACAGGACAGCTTTGGGTCTGAGTAGGTGGGCTAGGCGGTGGAGCAGGACTTCCAGGGTGGGGCCGACAGATGGCAGGACGGAGGTGTGGGTTTGAATGGCTTCTGCAGAGGCCCTTAGGAAGAGGGCTGTGCCTAGGCTCTGAAGCCCAGGGGCTCCTGTCCCCCCCCCCAGCACAGGTTCACACAAAAGTGCCAGGTGCTGCCCATATGAGTGAGTGGACGTTAGGAAGCCCCCAGGCCCCTGGAAGAAGGGGCAGATGACCCCAGATAGAACTGCTCAGCCCCCACTCTGGACCCAACTTACTTTTTTTTTTTTTTTTGTGACAGAGTCTATGTAGCCCTCAGCAGAGTGCAGCTCACAGCAATCTTGGGCTTAAGCGATTCTCTTGCCTCCGCCTCCCAAGTAGCTGGGACTACAGGTGCCCGCTACAACACCCAGCCTTTTTTTGGTTGTAGTTGTCATTATTGGTTAGCAGGCCAGGGCCAGGCTTGAACCTGCCAACTCCGGTGTATGTGGCTGGCGCCCTAGCCACTGAGCTATAGGCGCTTTATTTCTTGAGGCCTAGGAGAGTCCCCACTTCCACACTTCTGGGTCCCCTGGACCCTGCATGGACCCGGGCACAGTGCAGTGCACACCTCTCCATCAGGGGTATCAGGAGACTGGCTGGGGGGCCAGTGGGATGGCAAGAGGCGCAGGAAGGGGCAGTCTTCTTAGGGCCCTGGGGCTTCTCAAGGATGTCCAGGACTGAGACTCCCTGTGTGAAATAGGCTGGGCCAGGAGGACTTCCTGGCAGAGACAGGGCAGCTCTTTGGAGCAGGAAGTAGGAGGAGCAGGGAAAGGCCTGGAGAGGGGCAGGAGGAGCCTGGAATGGAACAGGCCAGTTGTGCCTAGGGCACCGCCCTCAGCTTGGGAGGAGCAATGAGCTAGGCTTCCAGCCTGGGAACCTAGCGGCAGAAGGGGTGGTAGTTCTTCCCACGTCTTCAGGGGTGTGGGCAGGAGGCAAGGCTGCTCTTAAATTTCTCCTGGGCTGGACCCTGAGACAGCTACGGTCTCACCAAACCCTCCTCCCATGACCTGCCGGGGATCCCCGACTCTGAGAGGCCTGGGGATCCCCTCTGGTCATGGGGCCACATCCTCTCACCTGGAGTACTGGGGGTAGTCCCCTCCTCATGTACTTTCCACATACAAGTCCACTCTGGGGACCGCTCCAGAGGGTCACAGAGAGCCCCCATGCTCAGGTGGGACAGCCAGGTGAGCCTGGGGAGTGGGCTAGCTTTGCACGAGCCAAGGCAGAGGCAGGTGGGGCCACCACCTTGTGTGGGGAGGCGTCTTGAGAGTGGCAGGGACAGTGGCTGGTGGCCAGGAGGCTATGGAGGTAGCATGGGAAGTTGTGCCAACCCTGCACCCCAGCCCCAGAGCACTCTCAGCAGACCCCACCCCACTCACCAGTCCTCAGCCGCTGGTGTGGGCCCTGGGAAAGCACCCAAGAGCCAGCACCCGGCTGCCCCAGGCCAGATGCCACCCCCTTGGCAGACCTGGGAGGGTGGGGCCAGCTGCCCACAACCTGTGGCCCTATTCCCAGGCTCCTCCTGTGCTTGGGAACTCTCCTGAGCAGGGAGGAGACTCAGCCCCACATCAGGGAATTGCCCTGTGTAGCCCCCTTTGTGGCTGGGTGGCCCATGGGAGCAGGCAGATGAAGACACCCCAAGGGCATTTGGGGGAGTATTTCACCAGGCCACGCCATGTGGACACCGGATGTGAGGTGGGGGTGAGTCAGGAGAGATGGGCATCCTGCCAGGAACCTACCCAGGGCCTGACTCCTACCCCCACCCCTACCACACAGGGACCATGTTGGGCCTCTGTGCTTCTGTGCAGCCGCTGACCCGCACCCTGGGACCCACCCTGGGTGGCCTCCTGTACCGCAGCTTTGGGGTATCCATCTTTGGCCATGTGCAGGCTGCTGTCAATTTCCTTGTCCTCTTGGCCCTCTGGAGGGAGCCTATGCTCCGGAAGAGGGACAAAGTCCAGTGACCTATGTGCCCAGGACAGACTGGCAATAAACTCCTTTAGGAGCTCTTCCGGCCTGATTTCTGGAGGCTCCCACAGGGCCAACTGCGTCTGTCACTAAAGAAGGGAGCCTCAGAGGTGGGAGGGCTTCCTGGAGGAGGGGGCCTGCAGCTGGGCCCCAGGGTTCTGGGGAAAACAGAACTACCCAAGTGTGTTCCCAGTCACTAGTCCAGCCTTGAATCCACCTACTCCATGCTGAGGAGCCCCCCTGCTGCTGCGGAGACAGCTTGGCTCACACCGAAGGTTGGGGCTCACTGCCCATACCCAGCTCACAGTGGTGCCCACCTGAGAGCAGAAACATGTTGGTTTAAGAGATCAGGGGACTGCATATTCAGAACACTTGAAATCTGTGCTCCTGGGAAAATAAAAATAATTTTTAAAAGATCAGGGAATGGGGGTGGCACCTGTGGCTAAGTGGGTAGGGCGCCGGCCCCATATTCCGAGGGTGGGGTGGCGGGTTCAAACCCAGCCCTGGCCAAACTGCAACAAAAAAATAGTCGGGCGCTGTGGTGGGTGCTTGTAGTCCCAGCTACTTGGAAGGCTGAAGCAAGAGAATTGTCTAAATCCAGGAGTGGAAGTTGCTGTGAGCTGGGACACCACAGCACTCTACTGAGGACGATAAAGTGAGACTCTGTCTCTAAAAAAATTTTTAAAAAGATCAAGGAGTGAGGCTGGGAAGGAGATTTAGGGAAAAGGCCCTCACTGTAACACGGAATCCAGTACACAAACCCCTCACATGCTGTCCCAGAACTGCACCAGTGACAGTGGCCCAGCCACCCAAAGGGGCCTCTCAGGAGCACCTCTCAGCCCCTCATTCTGGAGCAGATTCATAGGGCAGGCCCACTCATGCTCATCCCCAGCACTGGGCTCCCAGGGGAAGGGTCAGTGGGCAGGAGAACAGCCGGCCCAGCTGCTGTGACCAAGTGCCCAGCCTGGAGAGAACAACCTCCACAGGGCCTGCAGATGCCCTGAGACCAGAAAGCCACCCCTTCTTCCTCAAGCTTCCTTTAAAAGAAGTTATTAAAATGGAATCTCCAAACTTCCGAACCTAAAGGCTACCAATTGGAAGTGGCCCCAGAGAGCTTCAATGGATCACTGCTGCCAGAGAGTGTGGGCCAGACCAGGCCTCTGTTGGAACCCCGCCAGGGACAGCTTCTTGCCTCCTAACCTTGGACATTCGTCCAGGTGAGGTTATGGGTGGGTGAGGTCCTCAGGCTGGGGGTCCAGGACGGGTCTCCCCTCTCTTTGGAGGAGGGACCTCCCATCTGCTTCACAAATAGGGTTTGGGCAAAAATTCTTTGCAGGGAAGGTTTCCTCTCTGGACCTAGCACCCAGTACTCCTAAAGGCCACCCAACAAAGGGATAGCACCCTCCCTGGCCTGTGTCGGCTCCTTACTAAGCCAAGGCTAAGTGCCATCAATTAGGGCCCAATTTGGGGACTTCACTCCCCTCACCTCTGACTCCTCACCCACCTCTCTTCAGCCCAGAGAAGGCCCCTCCTGGGGCAGAATGTGTCTGAATGCTCTTCAAACCTTCTGGTTCATTTTTGAGACAGTCTCTCTTTGTTGCCCTCAGGTGAGTCCCGTGGTGTCACAACTCACAGCAACTTCAAACTCTTGGGCTTAAGCTATTCTCTTGCTTTAGCCTCCCAAGCAGCCAGGACTACAGGCACCCACCACAAAGCTGGGCTATTTTGCTCTGGCTCAGGCTGGTCTCAAACTTGTGAGCTCAGATAATCCACCCAAAGTGCTGGGATTACAGGTGTGAGCCACTGTGCCCAGCCTAACCTGGTTCTTCACCAACACACTTTCTGGGTGGGGTACACACCTCCTGAATCTTGCCCACTAGGAATCTCTGAGTCAAATTGTCTTGTTCATCCCTTTCACTGGACACTCTGGATCCTCAGCCTCCTGCCACTGGATATAGCACAGACTTTTGTCTCCCCAAGGAACAAGAGACTGTCCTGCTGGCCCAGTGCTGCACACACTAGCCAAGAGGGCTGGCAGCTGGACTCCAGAGGGCTAAGGGCTTCCTTCTGGCCAGTGGCTGGAAAAGTGGCATGTGGGCAGAAGGGAGGTCAGAGATGAGTGAACTTCAGAGCTCCCACTCCTGTGGCCCTGTCCTCCCCAGAACACCCGGGAGACCTAGGCAGAGCCAAGCCCTAGGCACTTCCCGGCCAATGAGGAGGCACTAGATGACATCACTCATTCAAAGCCAGGTCGCAGCCCTTTCAGTTCAGCCTGGGCTGTGAGGTGAGGGCTCCCTGCTGCCACCCTCCCAGCAGGAAGTTCACTGCACACAGCCGGATGGTAGAAAAACGAGCTGATGGAGTAATTTATTTGGAATTGACACACTGGTGCAAAAAAACAAAATATTAAGACAAAGACCCACAAAATAAATACATAGATAGTCCAATAACTTAACGCGCCCGCGCAGCGGGGCCAGGCGGAAGCTCGTCCTTTGCTGGGCAGGCGACAGCCTCGCCGTGGTCAGCGGTGGGAGGCCAGCGCGTACTCCCGCCGTCCAGGGCACCCGCGGCTCCTGCTCGGCGAGGCCGTGAGAGCCGTTAGGGCCAGGCTTGTCCAGTATGTGGCTCTGTGGGGAGAGGACCGGGTCAGGGAGTTGTGCCGTAGCGTGTCGGGGTCCAGTCCGCGAGCACCCGGAGCTCCTGACGCGAGAGGAGCAAGTGACGGCTGCGACCACTCGCCCCAGGGACGCCGCGACTGCCTGGCGCCGGCCCCCTCTCGAAAGCGTCCCCTAGGCGGGACCTCCCCCCGACGCCTGCGGTTCACGCCGTCCTCGCTGCCCGGGGCGCAGGGTGCACTCACCGTGACGGCTCAGGGCAAGCGGGCGGCGCGGGGCTCGGGCTGCGCGGCGGGAGCGGCGCGCTCCTGCCGGCCGCGGAAGTCCTGCAGGGCGCGGCGGTTCTGGAAGTCGATGAGCGCCAACGTGATGGCCGCGTTCCAGCAGCTCTCGCCCGCGCAGCGGAAGTCTATCTCCTTGCGGTCGGTGGTGACGATGGTGAAGTAGACATACTTGCCCGTCCGCTCCACGCAGTCCACCTTGAGGATGGAGTGGAAGCGCAGCTCCTTGGGGCGCGCGCCGGGGCCGGCGGGGAAGAGGCTCAGGCGGTCCGGGGTGAGCACGCCGCGCTTCTTCTTCCACAGCTGGAAGAGGCTGTCGCTGCGCTTCTCCAGCTCGCCCTCGCGCAGCACCTCGCCGGGGGTCTTCATGTCGGGCCGGGCGCTGGGCTCGGAGACAGGGCGAGGACGTTCGGGCGGTGGCGGCGCCGGCTCTGCGCCTCGTGGCCCCGGCGCGGCCTTTATAGCGACCCCGCCCCGCCCCGCCCCGCCGGCAGTGTCCTCCACCCAGCCGCTTGAGGCCGCCCCCTCCTCCAGTGCCCGCCCAGGCCAGTGCCTTCCAGTCCCCCGAGCAGCTGGCCGGCCCGGGGGGGTCTGCTCATGGTCCCCCCACCTGCCCGGGCGCCGATCCCCCAGCTCTCATGCGCCCTGCCCGCCCTGCCTGCGGTGACTCACGCCGAGAGCCACGGGGAGCGGCCAGGGGCGAGGAGACTGCAAGGCCTAGACCCCCACGCTGCAGGCGCCCCGAGGTCCAGCCCTGCCGCTCCGAGGTCCCTTGTCGCTCCCCAGCCCTGGGTGTCCTGTCCCCTTCGGGGTCCCGCCCCAGGCACCGAGAGACCTTCTCCGGAAGCGGCCCTGCCCGGTCTCCTTATCGCCCATCTTGCCACCCATGGGCAGCGCCTAGATGGACCTTCCCTGAGCCTCGGTTTTCCCATCTGTGGAATCGCACAGTGACCGGTGTTAGATCAGGAAACACACACCAAGGCTACCACAGCGCCAGCGGGGGGGAGCGAAGCCCGTCCTGCTCCAGGGGCTCCAGGTGTCCCAACCAGGGGGACGGGCTCCCCCAGCCACGACCCTGGAGCTGAGGCTTGGGGCGGGCCTGCCGCAAGGGCTGCAAGGGCGAGGGCGGCGGGGGCGGCTGACTCATCGCCTTCTAGCTGGGCAGACGGGTGGTTTCATTTACTCTCTTCCTTTAAAGGGTTTAATAGCCGGCGGAAGCGAAAGCCAGCTCCTCCCGGTTCCCAGGGCTGGGAGTAGAGTTGGCTGAGGAGGGCCCTGGGGGCCAAGCTGCTCTGGTGTCCCCACCTTTCTTTGCCCCCAGCCAGCTGTGCCCTGGAGGGAATGTTGCAAGGAAGTCCCACCGCTGGGGTGAGAACCAACCAAGGCAGCCTCTGCAGACCAGAGTCCCTTGATTCAAAAAGTAATTTCTTTTTTAAGAGACAGAGTCTCACTTTATCAGAGGGCCGTGACCTCACACAGCTCACAGCAACCTCCAGCTCTTGGGCTTAGGCAATTCTCTTGCCTCAGCCTCTCGAGTAGCTGGGACTACAGGTGCCCACCACAACGCCCGGTTATTTTTTTGTTGCAGTTTGGCCAGGGCCGGGTTTGAACCTGCCACCCTCGGTATATGGGGCCGGCGCCCTACTCGCTGAGCAACTTCAAGATGGGGATACCAGAGCATCACCGTTGCTAGGAGCCTCCAAGTCCCCACCCTCTGATGCAGCCCAGAACCTTGGCCCTTCAGGGTCACTGTGAGGAATAAAGAGGCACTTTGGATTCAGGAGGCCAGGACCAGGCTTCTGTGGGTGGCATCCAGGTGGCAGCTGCCTCGTAGGTCCACCTGTGTGGCCCTGGACCTGGTATGGGAGGGCAGTGCAGAAGAGAGGGCAGAGGTAGGCTGTGCCAGGATGCTGTGCCCAGCATGGCAGTGCAGGTCAGCCCAGTCTGTCCTTGCAGGGAGGCTGGAGTTCTGGGAGGGAGCAGGCCAGGGGGTGGGTAGAGAGATCCACCTTTAGGACAGTGCAGGGCCGGCCCTTAGAAGAGGTGATGGCTCCTGTCACTGGCATCCAGGGAGTGGGCTAGTTGGTGGGTGGAGGGAATTGCAGTCTCAGGCTGGGTGAGACTGACTGCAGGAGAGATGCCAACCTTCCCTGGCCTCACTGCCACCACTACATGGCCTACACTGCTCTGCCTGGGTCCTGGGCTGCTGGGTAGTGAGACCTGGCAAAGAGGGCCCTGTAGGCAGTGGGAGACAAGGAAAAGCTGGCTGGGGTGGGGCATGCTTTTGCTGCCTCAAGGGAGCCACTGTGGACCTGCGGGTGCCCGGTGGTCTGCGTGGGGTGGGGGGGCTTGCCTCCCTCCTCACCCTAGGCCAGTCAGTGGCAACCCCAGACAAGTGGGTATTCTAATCCCACTTCAAAAATAAGGAAACAGAAGCAGGGAGGAGAGGACCAGGGGAGGAGCAGAGAGATGAACTGAGTGGAAGAGTTGAGGCCAGGTGAGAGCTTCCCCAGGTGAGGGAGGCCAGGTGAGAGCTTCCCCAGCTGCTCTCAGGGGAGGCTGGTAAACTCTGCAGCCCAAGGCTGGTGCTCTGACTCAGGCCCAGCCCTCCTTCCCTCCCTAGGGAGCTTCCTGCCTGCCCCTTCTTTGCTTCTGCGCTCATAGACAAGGTCAAGGTCACAGGACTAAGTGGGACTAGGTCAGAGCTCTGAAGGGGACCCTGGTAGCTTCACTGCCCACAGCTCCTGCCCTAGGGGCCAGACCCCTTGCCTGCCTGCAGGATGGTCCGGCCTCCCCAGCGGCCGCCAGACATCCTGGGCTTGGTCAGACTGGCACGGACCCGTGCAGAGGCTGGTAAGAGCTGGAGGGAGCCAGCTCTCAATCCTGCCCAGAGGTAGAGCAGTGTGAGATGTCAGGAGCCCCTGGTGCCCCTGTGAAGATGGGGCAATAATAATCCATAGCCTTAGGAGGGTACAGGGGTTGGCCTGGCAGGTTGCTCACAAAGGGATGTCACCCTGGGGCCAGAGCCTGCCACTGAAGAAACCCCACACCAGCTAGCTGCCTGCCTGCCCCTTACCCCACACTGGAGAGGCTAGGCTAACCTGCCATCCCCTAAGTCCCCCCTGGGGCTTCACTACTTCTACTGGGCCCAACTCCAGCTGTACCCCCTCCCCCAGTGCCACCCCCCCACACACACTGGCCCTTCCTCAGCCTTCCTCAGCTGAGACTGAGCAGGAGCCTCCTGGTCCCACCTGGGGCTGAGCAACCTCCCACCTTAGCAATGCCCTGGGAGGAGCAATTACCTGGATTTGCAGAAACCAAAATGGTGGCACAGACAGGTGCAGTGACTACCAAGAAGGGACCCTGTCCCTATCACCTAAGCAGGCCTGTCTGAGGGTCTTTGCTGGAGATAAGATTGTGGGGAGGATGGATAATAACCCGGCAAGGTGCTGAAATAGTAACCCCAGGCAAGGATCTTCTGGGGGGACCCCATCAGAGTCATTTGATAGGTAAGAGCCCAGAGGAGCCCCCAGGACAGGGCCTGGGGCACCCCTTTTCCCAGCTTCCTGCTGGGTCCTGGGAGTCCTGGTGTGGATCTCACTGCACCCCAGGAGAGCTGTGCCCACTTGATGCAGGAGGAAGTGTCATTGGCATCACCATGAGGCCTTGGTGACCTTGTTTCCTCCTCAGGGTCCCCAAAGGTGGGGGCTGCTGGGGTTGCTTTCCTGGCTTCACAGGGAGCACAGGGTGATGGTTTCAGAGAGGTAACTTGTCCAAAGTCACATGGTGGCCAGTGGGACTCAACCCATTACTGTCTCCCTTTTACTGCACTCTGGAGTTTGAGGACTGAGAGGACTCTGGGTTGGGGACATCTGGTGGCTGCTTCCCAGAATGGGGAGGGGCTCTGCCTCAAGTTGGTGTCATCAGGCAGCAGTAGTCCAAGCCAAGTTTACTAATATTTGTCTGAGGGGATTTGCACAGAGCTGAGCCAAAGGGTCCCCACCCCCAGGCAGGCAGTGATAGGCCTGGGCACACGCCGCTGCCGTGTCAGCTTTCTGGCTCCTTAGCACTGGAACCCAGCTGTGTGAGGCTGTGGGCAGCTGGGGCAGAATGCAGCACCTCTCCGAAACTCCTGAAACTCCCAGAGTGAGTTCACTTCCCGTGGTGACAAGGCTGAGCCTTCTAGGCACTTGCCCGACCAGCCAGACCATCCAACCACCCTGTGAGGGAGCCATGTGTCATCAGGCCTGGCCTAGGTGCCTGGGGCGCTTCCGGTGGGTGGCCCCTTCCTCAGGAGGGGCCCCTGCTCCTCGCTGGAGAACCTGCTGCCCTGGACTCCCCCAGGAAGCCCTCTTGGATTGGCTTCTCACCACCCACGTAACCGCTGGGCCTCGGGTCCCAGGCCCTGCTGGGGAGGGTGTGGGAGATCCAGGCTGTCTGGAGTCCCAGTCCCTGAGAGGTGTCCAAAGCAGCCTAACTTGAGCCTGCCATCCCATAGGACAGGACCTATGTATGACTCAGGCCCACTCTGGATCTGTTTCCTCCCAGTCAGCCTGAGGAAAGTGAGAGGCCTAGGGGCAGGAGGCACCTGGTTTCAGGCATTCACGTCAGCCTACCCGTGGCCTCTGAGGACAGTGTCCTCTGTCCCTCTGGTTCCTAAGCTCCTCTGCTGGAGTTGACAAGCAGGACCCACTGGACAGAGCATTGGGGATTGAATGAGAAGCCCAGTATGCTCTTCCCCTCCTTATCCCCTGGCAAGCTCCTGTTCATCCCTCAGTACCCTGCTCAGAAATCACTCTCTCTCGGCTCCTGGAATGCAATTACAGTGTTTATTCTTTAGGACCCACAGGGCACAGGCTAGTACAAGGAAATGATTCTGGCAAGAGATGGCTAAAAAAGCATCTACCTCATTATCCCAGAGGCCCAACTCTCTGTACTGAGCAACTCAAGTTGGCAGACACTGCATGGGCTTGTGTGTAAGGCAGAGCACCAGCCTGCTCTGGCTCCGGGAAACTGGAGAGAGGGCAGGGGTGAGGGCAAGAGGGTGTCCCGCGGGAGTTGGGGAGATGGGGCCAGGCCCACCGTCCCCCTCTGAGCAGAGGGCTGTGGCATGAATAAGAGCTTACCAGGGGCAGAGGAAGGGAAGGATATTCTGGGTTTCTGCTGGGTGCTGGGGAGGTGGGGCTGTGTCTGTCACAGACAGACTCTAAGGGCATTGTGCTGAGTGAAGTAAGCCAGCCCCAGTGGTCTCAGAGGAGGGACCTTTCCCCAAGTCTCTCAGTTGATGTTTCTGGTCACTTGGCAGACTGGTCCAGGGGGACCTCCCCAGAAGCTTGAAAAAACAAAGGAACGAACAAAATACAGAGAAAGAGCAAGGAAGGACAGGGCAGAGGACCCTTGGACAGCATTCAGCTGTTGGAGTCACCCTGGCAGGGTTATCACCAGAAGCTCTGGTCTGAGCTGCTGCTTCTTTTTTTTTTTTAGGAGGTAAGAGTCGCTCTTTCTCTCTTTTTTTTTTTTATAATAACCCTTGTTATAGTTTGGTGGGCGTCCCACAGCTCACAGCAACCTCCAACTCCTGGGCTTAGGAGATTCTCAGCGAGTAGCTGGGACCACAGGCGCCCGCCACAACACCCAGCTATTTTTTCGGCGGGACTGGGCTTGAACCCGCCACCCTCGGTATATGAGACCAGTGCCTTACTGAGCCACAGGCGCCGCCCGGTCTGAGCCTCCTAGTCAGCAGGTAAGGGACGGGGACCCTGCCAGTGTATTTCTATTAGTTCTTTCCCCCTTGAAAAAAATGACCAAAATATTATAGTCTATTGTTGACATAAAAAGTGAAAATCGGCTGAATGTAGGGGCTTGCGCCTATAACCTTAGCTCTCTGGGAGGCTGAGGCAGGAGGATCCCTTAAACTCAGGAGTTTGAGACCAGTCTGAGCAAGAGCAAGACCCTGTCTCTACTAAAAATAGAAAAACTAGCTGGGCATTGTGGTGGGCGCCTGTAGTCCCAGCTACTGGGGAGGCTGAGGCAAGAGGATCTCTTGAGACCATAAGTTTGAGGTTGCTGTGAGCTATGACACCACAGCATTCTACCAAGGATGGCAAAGTCAGATTCTGTCTCAAAAAAAAAAAAAAAAAGGCAAAAATCTGCCAGAATGAATTCAAAGTTTGATAAGGTGCAGCCCTTTCACCCTTACAAAAAAAATGCATTTACTTTTCCTTAAAAGGTCAAATACAAGATGACCATGTGGTCCTGTAATTCCACTTCTCATGTCTCAGAACTGAAAGCAGCCTCTGGAACAGACCCTTGTACAACCACGTCCACAGCAGCCATGTCCACAGAGGCCGGAGCTGCCACGTGTGCGCCTGCAGATGGGGACAAATGAGAGTGGTCTGTCCATGCAGTGGGTGGTGGTCAGCATTGACAAGGACAGGGTGACACAGATTACAATCTGGGTGAACCTTAAGGACACTGTGCTCAGTGGAATACGCCAGACGTGAGCAGATACATGTGAAATGATGTGTGTGTGTATTACATGAGGTCCCTCGAGTTGCAGAGACAGAAAGTAGAATGGGGGCGCCAGGAGGTGGGGAGGGGATAGGGAGTTAGCGTCTGATGGGACAGAGCTTCAGTATGGGGTGATGAGAAAGTTCTAGAGATGGACGGTGGTGACAGCAGCACAGCAATGAGAACATGCTTAGTGCCACTGGACGTCACGGCGGCAGGTCTTACACTGCATGTACTCTGCAATTTAGAGGTGTACTTACTTAATACGTGCAGGGACATGAGCCTGGCTCCCACGTCCCAGCCACTTCTCACTCCCACGGGACACTGCATGGCTCCTTGGTCTCTTGATCCTGACAAGCACCGCTGTGTGGGCGTCACGCACCTCTTCCTTCACACACATATGCAAACATTTCACCAGGACAGAGTGAAGAGGTTAGGGGGCCCTCAGGTGCGTGGTCACTGGCAGAAGAGGGCCCAGCGCTGCCCATTAACACCCCACCTCAAAGCTGCAAGTGCCCGTCTTCCCTCAGCAGGGTCAACAAATGAAACTGGTTTTTTTTTTGGTTTTCTGTTTTCACCAACACAGTGGCCAAATACAGGGGTCATCTCCACACACATCTGGTGGGTCTGCTCTTCTCTCCAGCTACTCAGTATGACCATCCCCAGGGGCTTGTCTGCCCGAGAAGCTCCTTTAGTGGGCTGCTTGGTGGACTCCAAAAGACATGTCTACGCCCTAGTTCCTGAAACCTGTGCGTGTGACCTCATGTGGCAGAAGGGTGACTGAAGCTTCTAAGAGGAGGAGCTCTTCCTGGGTCACCTGAGGGTTCCCTCAGTGCCTCACAGGATCCAGGGGGAGGCACAGAAAGGAGGCTATGTCAAGACCAGGGTAGATACCAGGGCCGCCCACAAGGTCTGGGGTCCTGGTCCTTGGGCAGGGCAGCCCTTGCTGGAAATAGGGTAGGTACAGGCCCAGAGCCCTCACAGGTACTCCCTGATGGCCCCTGCACCTGTGCCCAGGGACCCATCCCCTCTGGTTTGCTTAGTATGGGCACTGGCTTCAAGTCGGGCGGGCACCAACATAGGCAGCCTAGGGTTTGGAGAGGGGGTGCAGCCTCTCCACATGTTGAAGGACAGAAACTGGGAGCCAGGGAGCTTGGGAATGTGGGTTGACACCACAGGCTTCCTGAGGGTGGTGCACCCGTATGGGGCTGCCTGCAGGGGTCCTGGAACAGGTGCAGCTGCCTGTGTCTCTGGCCCCAGCCATGCCTGTTAGGTTGTCTTAGAAAGTAATATCCGGGGCGGCGCCTATGGCTCATCATCAAGTAGGGTGCTGGCCCCATATACCGAAGGTGGCGGGTTCAAACCTGGCCTCGCCGAACTGCAAAACAGAAAAATAGCCGGGCGTTGTGGCGGGCACCTGTAGTCCCAGCTACTCGGGAGACTGAGGCAAGACAATCACCTAAGCCCAGGAGTTGGAGGTTGCTGTGAACTCTGTGACGCCATGGCACTCTACCAAGGGCAATAAAGTGAGACTCTGTCTCTACAAAAAAAAAAAAGTAACATCCGGCCACTACCCCTGGAGAGCTGTGAGTCAGCACAGCCAGGCTGGGCCAGTGACTGGCAGTGGGACAGTCTGGTAGGCAAGGCTACCAAGGTACACCAAGGTGACTCAGCCTCAGCAGGGTGTGTCCAGCTTCACCCTTTTGCTGGCCCAGGAAAGCTCAAGAGTCTTCTGGTCAATGGTCTAGTGGGAATCTGGCTGAGCTCCGCCCTGTGTGACCTGGGGCGGGGCGCTTCATTTCCAGTGGGGAAGGTCCCAGGGCACAAGGTGCCTGGAAAATGTTATCAAACTTGGTGGGATTGAAAGCTCACCCAAGGCCTGTCTGAAGAGTGGTCCTGGAGCCCCTGTCACAGGGCTACTACCTGCCAGTGCTACCTGGTTGGTGGAAACCCAGTCGGCAGGGGTGGGAGGTTGCCTGCCTCTAGAGGAAGCTGGGGATTCCCAAGGGCAGGGGCCAAAAGTCCACCAGCAGCTGGTGAGGAGTCAGGTCCCTCAGGGAGGTGGCCACCTCAAGGGTTGTCAGTCACTTCCCTCACCTCCTGCCCCTGTTCACTCCTTTGCAGCCCACCCATGAAGTCCCCTGTTGCCCATCCAAACAAGTCTGGCCCACAGAGAGGGACCTGCCAGGGCAGGTGGGAGGTCAGCACCAGCACCCAGGGTGTGTCTGGATGGGCTGCCAGGCCAACGGCTCTCCTATCCCTCCTGGCTGCTGCCCTCCCACCTTGATCTGATCCCGGTAGTGACAAGGGTTGGGGGCCAGGCCTAGGGCACTCTAAGGGACGTTTGCGGTGGCAAGAAGCTCTGGACCTAAGACCTGGGGAAAGGAGCCCTTAGCCCTGAGGGGGAGGGGATTGAGGTAGGCCTTCATCCCACATAGACAGTGCCTCACCCCAGTGGAGCAGACTGGCCAGGACTGGGACACACCACCACCAGGCAGTGTGGGCAAGGGACAGGTCCTGGTGGAGGCAGCGGCTGTCAGGATGTCCAGCCCTGGGCAGGGGTCTGGGGTGGGGGTACAGCTCCTGAATTCCTCAAGGGGAAACCCAGTTTCAAGTGGAATCAGCCTCTATTTTGGGAACCTTTTAAAACATAAGTTTCAATATCTAATTTACAGACAACCAAATACACCCCTGGGAGGAGGGTCCTGGAGGTGACTCATGGGCACTCAGCATCCTCCACCCCCTCCCCCCAGTTCCTTGGCCACCTCCCTCCTGCAGATCCTCAGCAGGCAGCCACTGTCCTACGGTGACCTTCATAGCAGCGGGACGGTGGTTTGCTGGGTCATCTCCCATCCTCTCCTTGTTGAGTGTTCCCCCTCTCCAGATATACAGCCACTGCCAGCACCCACTTCTAACTGCTGGCACAGGTGAGCACTGGAACCACGGAGCGCAGGTCTGGAGGGCATAAGAGCACCCCAGGCTCTAGGTCTGGCCTCCCACCCGCCTACCAGGGTGCATGACCAGGCCCAGGAGGAAGCCCAGAGGCCTGCTGGGCCCTGACTCAGTTCTGGAGATTGCTTATTTGCGACAGGGTCTTGTTATGTTGCCCAGGATGGTCTTGAATTCCTAGGCTCAGTCTCCCACGTAGCTGGGGCAACAGGTTCACATGGCCAGGCTGGTCCTGGTTCTGAGTGTCTCACTTCCCTGAGAGGAACCAAACTAGGGCTGGCATGAGACGAAGGCCACAAGGAGGGCAAGGGCTGGAGGGGCCACGGGTAGTGGTGGGAGGTAGCTCCGAATACCCACCAGGAATGGTGAGGACCCTTGGAAAGGAGTATCATGCAGGCCTGGACATTGAACCCTTCCGCCATGCTCCAGCATAAAGCTGTCCAGGGCATCAGCTGATATAAGGAGCAGCCAGACAGGCAGAGCTGGAGTCCTGCAGTAGTGGTAGCTGCCCCTCAGGACTGGGGAGAGGTGCACTGTCCAAGGTGACACTGCTTACTGTGGAGGCTGCGGGAACTCACTTGTCCCATCAGGCTCTTCCTACCAGTCTGGCAGGAAAACAGTTCCCCCAGGATTTGCCTCCCTAGTGAAATGTCCAGCTGCCTCCAGCAGTGCTCTGCCTGGGCCAGCTGATCGCCAGGCTGCCCCCAGTGCTCAAACTGCTCCTGCGCATTCCTTGAAGTTACCAGCACACCATCTTGCGTGATCATTTCTGATCTAATAACCTGTGTGTACCTACAGGTTCATGTTGAATGCCCCAGGAGAATCTGGCACCTGGAGATCACACCAAGGAGATAGTGAACGGGGCCCTTCCTAAGAGGTACCCTGGGTGCCACGCAGGGCTGTTGTCGCCGGAGTTGAGGACAGGTCACTGTGAAACGGCACCTGCACCATTAGGTCTGAGTAATACTCACCCCATAGTGACAGAAAAGGGCACAGCATGGACACCATGGCTCTACAGACCCTGGAACACACCAGAAGCACATTCCCGTCAAAGCCTGCACCTTGTCATTTCTGTGTCTGGTTGTGGCCACCAAGTCTCTCTCTTTTCCTGCTGCTCCCAGGAAGGCCACAGAGAGCTGGAGGCAACAGGCCGAGCCAGCCTCAGCACTGCTGCCTACGGGCTTCCATGGTGGTCAAACAAGAGCGGACAGGCAGGCGTCCGTGGGTGGAGCTCCCCCCAATAGGGATGAAGGGGCATCAGAGAAGGACTAGGAGGAAGAAGCGTGGGCTATTACGCAGGAGTTTCTCTCTGGAAGCCTTCTGGACCCACAGGGCACAAACCCAGAAATGAGAAACACCCCCCAACCACACACTGCAGCACCAGGGCCCGCACTGAGCACTGAGCAGAGGCCTGCAGGCCCGACAGCCACAGGCAACCTCTTCCTCAGAGTGTGCTTTCAAAACTGCAGAGACAGACAGAACAAGCAGAGGCCCACAAGTCCTGGACCCACCAACACCCAGGGTGAGACCGAAAGCCCAGATGGGCACGCAGCCTCATCTTTGAGGGGCAGACCACGGCGCCTACCTGCCCACTCCTTCCAAAAGAACCCCCCACAAAGCATAGCACTGGCTTCATGTTTCACAACTTTAATAGAATATTCTAACTATTCTGTACAAATTGAGAACACCATATTCAGTTACAAATGTGTTACAAGGTAAGGCTGAGCACAGTCCTACATGCCTGGTCACAGTGTGGACATAGTGGTCCCAGCTGCCAGAGACCTCTGTCACACACTCAAAACCCTATCACGCCAGCTGCCAACCAGTCAGGCCACACCCAAGGCTTTTAAGACAGGACGAATGATGTGGCTGGAAATGGAACCACTGAGACAGCGAGACTTGACGCTTACACTGAAATGAAAAGCTGCGTCAGGCAGTCCAGCCCTCTCCAGGAAAATGAAGGACATGGCGCTCTAACGACACCTGCGCTCCCCGTCAGCAGCACATGGTCTGCATGTCATGAGAACAAGCTCCTGCCTTCAGCAGCGGGAAGCAGCTTGTTTCTTCTACACAGGCCTCCCTCCCGCAAGGAGATGCACATCTTCTTGCTCAAATCATGGACATGTTCCAAAGTTGGGAGAATGAGCGACACTGTGAGTACGAAGTCCTCACAGCATGGATGAATAAATAAATACGAGGATGACCCTGCAGTGCTCTCCTCAGAGTCGGTGTGTGCCATAACCCCAACCCCACCCTTAGAAAAATAAAACGCAAGGAAAAAACATCCTAAGGAGAACAGGACCTTACTCTACATGGCTCTTTTGAGATGATTAGAACCTGACAGCAGAAGCAGCTCTCACACGAAGGGAAGAATCTACCTGATCGCAGGGCTGGTGGAAGAGGTTCTAGATGCCCCAGACGTCACTAGACCTCAGCCCTTTAGCAGAATGACCTCCTACTCCACCCCATGTGGTTTAGGGGCCCTTCTAAGGAAGTCCAGAGCTGCAGGCACCGAGGCTGTAGAGGGTGCTGGAACTAAACCTCCTATTCTGAAATGCATTTCAGTTGCCACTGTACAAGTTAAGCAAAATAAGGAAAAAGCAAAAGTGAAAGTGAAAATCATGCACTTGAAAATGAGTTAGATGTAATAAGCACTGTCGACAGGATGGTGAGCAGGACCAAGGCCCCTGCCTGGGGGCCAAGTCCTGAGAGGCAGTATGTGAGGTGACCGCCCACGGCAGGGCTCCCGCCTCTCACTGCTGCTTGCATTCCGCTGGCTGGGTGGGTTCTTTCTGTCAATGAAAGAAAACAAGACTTGTAGAGAGAATAAAACCAATGTCACTCAGCACATATCTCCAACCAACAATGAAAACCAAGACATTAGTTCATTCATTCTTATTGTAAAAACAGCTACCACAAATGTACTTTAACAGTGACAAAACACAAAGCCAATTCCCAGGATAAAGTCACAGCAAGGCTGCCTTCTCTGTTCCTAAAGACATGCTTGTGAAGCATTCACATTCATGGTGTATTCAACAGGAAGGGCTCAGGGACAAGGCACGGGCTCCTTGGGGTTGCAGAAGCTCCTGCCCACACCTGGAGGCTCTGCCCCCTCCTGTGCCAGTCCTGATCTCTGAGGTGCCAACCTGTCCATGGGTAAGCCAGGACAGTTGTTCCTGGGGAAGAACATCTCTTGTGATTTTTACTAATGAGCTTCTCAGAGCTCCACAAACAAGTCACCCTCTTCCTCCTCCTGGTCTCACTAAATGGGAAATTCCATCCTTCCAGTAAAGGTATCCGAAGTATCATTCTCCTCTTAGAGCAGATTCACTTCAATACATCTAAGGTACAGACCTCATATCTTTTAAACCACTTTCAGCAACTCCATGAATTCTGTGTGGAGACCAGCAGGAGCCTGGGAAATAGGTCATGATCTCACTGCTACACGTACTTTCCAACAGTAAGTTTACTCATCTGTGACCGAGGATTTCTGTCTGCTTAGATTACGGGTGACCCTAAACAAGATGTGGCACACCCAGAAGCCCAGGAAAAGCCTGCACCTGGATAACACCACTGACTCCTTCTGTGGTTCATGCTTTGGAAAAATCACATTTTAAGTGTAAAGAGGAAGTGTAAGAGGAAGAGCCCAGGAATAAGCCTGGCAGGCCTCTCTGGGAGGGAAGACCCCCATCTATACCCCACTGCCCTATTCGCTGCCCAAAGGGCCTGGCCCCGAGATAATAAATCTGACCAAGACCCTGGCCAGAAAGCTGCTGACAAGTCCTGTCAACATGCCATCTGAGGGTAGGCTGGAGGTCATCTGGGGCAGTGGCTGAGGGCACAGAGCTGCTGGACTGAGTGGAGGGTGCCCCAGGTAGGTACAGCCAGGTGGGAAGTGGGACAAGCAGTGTGTGCAGAGCGCTGCAGCATGCACGTGGCCAGAGGGACGAGGTGGGAAAGGGGAAGGGGGAGTGAATGGGTTTTGCAGGGTGAAGGGCAAAACTGGGGCTGGGAGAGAGGCCGTAAGGCACACACAATGCTGTGCAAGACAGTGTTTTTAATTTATCCTGTTACAGGCTGAGCAGCCCAAATCCCAGACCTGAGATACTCCCAAGCCCCAAACGTTTTGAGTGCCAACATGTCGCTCAAAGGAGATGCTCAACCAGCAACAGGCTGTCAACACCCACTTCTCTGCCCAGACCCCCAGGCACCCTAGACAAGGAGTACAAACCTGTGCAAATATAAATTAGTCTGCATTGCATAAAGGATGTAATACGTATTTTATTACCTATTTGTTTTAAATAAAACCAATATCTAGGATGGTGAAGACGGTTAGAGAGGGAGAGTCCTCACAGAGGACTGAGACAGACTGCCAGACAGGGGTGGCTGGAGAAGCCTTTGGCCAGGGGAGTGCGGAGCCCCCCCGGCCAGGCTCTGAGGCTAACCCAGCCTGAAGATTCTGCACTGGGCGATGAGGGTTTTACAGTGAATTTTATAAATGTGCACTATAATACAGGCCAAAATAAAACTGCAAGCAGAGCATCCTGTCATGCCACAAATTTCTACAAGTTTGGTCATTAATCACTATAAACCTATGAGGAAGGGAGGAGCTGGCATTTTTTTTTTTTTTTTTGGAGACAGAGCCTCAAGCTCTCACCCTGGGTAGAGTGCCAATATATCACAGCTCACAGCAACCTCCAATTCCTGAGCTCAAGCAAGTCTCCTGCCTCCGCCTCCCAAGTATCTGGGACTACAGGCGCCCGCCACAACGCCCAGCCATTTTTTGGTTGCAGCCGTCATTGTTGTTTGGCGGGCCCGAGCTGGATTCCAACCCGCCAGCTCAGGTGTACGTGGCTGGCGCCTTAGCCTGTTGAGCCACAGGCACCGAGCTGGGAGCTGGCATTTTAAAAAGAAATAACTGCAAAAACCTTGCCTCTCATGGAACCATTTAAAGTTGGGGTCTTAACTGATCACAACTAACCTGAGAAAGGGTTCAGAGCCATGCCACTGAACAGCAACAGCCTCTCCAGGGAACCAGAAGCCCCAGTGCCCAAGCACCAAGGTCTCTCCACTGCAGAAACCAGATCACCGACCCAAGGCTGCCATTCCTGGGGGGGCTGTGGTGCTGCAGAGAAGAGCCCCTTCCCTTGGGGGAAAAAATGCTGAGATATTTGTGGGTGACACTTGCACTGAGGACTCCCTTCAGAGTACCTGGGGGAGGGGGGTGCAGGTGAGAGAGTGGCTGAAGCTCTACAGACATGGGGACAGCAGGAACAGGAACTCACAGCAGCTGGACGTCATCGTAAACACACACCAAGTGCTTAGACTAGCTCTGGAAGACATGCTCAACTACACAGCTGAACGCCAGCCGCAGCGGGCCCCAGCAACTCCGTGAGGCTGGTGTGCCTGTGTACTCATCCACGTTCTGTGAGGGATGCCTATGAGGAAGGCCGGCCGGTGATGCCACTAAACCAGAGGTTCTCAACTTGTGCGTCGTGACCTACAGGAACTGTATTAAAGGACCACGGCATTAGGAAGGTTGAGAACCACTGCACTAAACTCTCAAAGGACTGCCAGGATCATGCTGCCACACTGGGCAATGCCCTTGCAGACTGGCGTCCACCGTCCAGATGCGGGCTGCTCTCTTCCCATGCCTGCTGCCAGTCCATCCCAGGACAGAGCCAGGGGACTGCGGGTGACATGGTGGATGGCAACTCTCCAGGCTCACTGCATTCACTGTCATCTATAACTGGTTCTTTTCTTGTGTCGTAATTTTTAGTCAGAACACTTTCCACCTGCCTCACAACAGCACTCTTTCTAGCCGACACAAAACTTTTTAGATAAAAACCTCTGGCACACTGGAAGTTCATCTAATTCCTTCTATGACTATTGGTGTGAAAAACACCTGAATTCAAACAGTGCAAATAGTCACCAGATGGACACATTCTGAGAAATCACACTGGGCCCATTCTGCTGCCAGAGCACGTCTGATCCTGCTGTGGTGTGGTCAGCAGGGATGGGGACAGCTAAGTGCTTTATAGTCCCAGAGGGCTTCCTGTCTATGGTGACTTATGGGTGCCACCCTGCAAGCCACTGACTTCCAAAAGCCCTCCTGTTCAGTCTTCCTGCTGGAAAGCAGCACCTTCAATGAATAAATCCCCTGAGTTATACCTTTGCTACTTGGTTAGCAAGGAACATGGCTCAGAAAGCAAAAGCCAAATCTGGTTTTTGCTCATTGGTTTTAAAAGTACACAGACACTTGTGTGAAAACATTGCTCTTTATTTATTTATTTATTTTTTTGAGACAGATCCTCAAGCTGTCACCCTGGACAGAGTGCTGTGGCATCACAGCTCACAGCAACCTCCAATTCCTGGGCTCAAGCGAGTCTCCTGCCTCTGCCTCCCAAGTAGCTGGGACTACAGGCGCCCGCCACAACGCCCGGTCATTTTTTGGTTGCAGCCGTCATTGTTGTTTGGCGGGCCCAGGCTGGATTCGAACCCGCCAGCTCAAGTGTACGTGGCTGGCGCCTTAGCCCGCTGAGCCACAGGTGCCGAGCCAACATTGCTCTTTAGAAAGCCCTGTGTCAAACCTATACTGAGTGTGCTTGGATAGCAACTTCCTCTTTATTCAAAATGAAAACAATGCATTGTACAAAGTATAGATCAGAAGTTTGGAAGTTAGGTATGAATAGAATTCCACCTTACCTAGAAATGTATGAATGATTTAACAGACAAAAATTACACCTAAATGGGGAAAAAAAAATTGAAAGGAACTGTCAGCATGAAATAAAATGAAACTCACAAAATTATACAGGAGGAAATAGGCACAATTTCTCATGATACTAAAGGACTGCAAAATACTGAACTTCGAATGAGCAACTTCAACACCCATATCTAGAGCTTCAAAAAGGTCAGGAAACATTCTCTGCACTCACAGGACAGTCCTCAACACCAAAATGTCTTTCCTTTTTCATTTTCTTTCGCTCATACAGACACAAACACTACCAGTGACTTTGGAGAGGGGCACATAAAGGGACAGTAGCTTGGCCCCAAACATTTTTAGTCATTCTCCCCCATCCCCAACCAACAAACAAAGCCTTCCCAACAGCCAGTGTGTGCAGTTATCTGCAGTCACCTGGTGAGAGCACCAGGAATAAGCAGGAGCGAAAGGAGACAGGGCTCTGCAAGGCGACAGAGGGAGGACGGACATGGGGAAAGAAGAAACTGAAGCACGGAGCACAGGGAAAAGCCGGTGAGACAAGCAAGGCACACAGCGGACAGTAGTGTGCTGGCACCTAGGGAGGGGACACTGAAAACAGTTCCAGGCCCTGCATTCACCACCACCACTGCAAAGTGCCCAGGGGGCAGAAAACACAGCCCAGTACACCTGGCCACTAGACACCTGAAGAGCAGTAATGATGTCAATTACTCACCAACACTGTTCACTGACCGACAACCCAGCCTCCCCCATAACCCTGGCCCTGCTCTCTGTAGGCCCCACACCCCCGACCGCCTGCTAAGCACAGGCTTTGGGTCCAGTCGCCCCAGGATCAACAGGCCAACCTCCAGATGGTGAGCAATTCCAGGAGCCTATTCCCAGAGTATTTAGAAGGCACGTTCTAAGAAGTTTTAAGCTCTTCTCCCATCCTAACCCTGAAAGAGTGATGACCGTGAGCATGCATTTATGGAAATATCTGGTGTAATCAACTAATCACAGAGCCAGGTTGTGACACAGACAGCTTTTAGTGTACATTTCACTGCAGGCAAAAACAAAGGTAAAACAAACAAACACATCTAGTAAGACAGAGGTACAAATTACAAAAACGTCAGGTAATGTCAGTATTCTGACAGCCCGTGATGTATTTAATTCTAAGAGGCAGGTAAGCTATAAATTTTACGCTTTAGAAAAACCAAATTCTTACTGCAGTTCTGGACTGCATTAAAGCAGATAATGTCAAAGTACCTTGATTTAAGCTATTCTGAGACAATAAATAAAAATCCAAATTCACAGGTAAATCAACCAGGTCCAGTGTCACGCTCTAGGCCTGACACTTGGGAGGCTAAGTGGGGTGTCTAAGCCCAGGAGCTTGACACCAGCCTAGGAAATATAGTGAAAACCCACCTCAAAGAACAAAAACCAAAAAAAAAAAAAAACAGATAAAGTTAATGGAGTTGGCCCACTCATTTTTCTTTTAAGTCTCAGTTTTCTTTAGCAAATCTTCTCAATTTATTCTGAATTATATAAACTTCACTAGCTATCCAGACACATCTACTGATTCTCAGCACAAGTGCAACTGTCAATTGTAAAATGATGCCTACAATTTTATTTTTCTACAAATGAACTAACAAGTCATCCTCCAAGCCTTTTTTTTTTTTTTTTGAGACAAGTCTCCAGCTATTGCCCTGAGTAGAGTGCCATGGCATCATAGCTTACAGTAACCTCCAACTCTTGGGCTCAAGAAATTCTCTTGCCTCAGTTTCCCTATTTTTAGTAGAGACAGGGTCTATTTTACCGAGGCTGGTCTCGAACTCGTGAGCTCAAGCAACTACTCCCCCGCCCCCAGCCTCCCAGAGTGCTAGGATTATAGGTGTGAGCCACTATGCCCGGCCCAGAGTCTCTCTCTGTTACCCTTGCTAGAGTGTTGTCATAACTCATAGCAAGCTCAAACTCCTGGGCTCAAGGGATCCCCCTGCCTCAGCCTCTGAGTAGCTGGGACTACAGGCACCCACCACGACTCCTGTTTCTATTTTTAGTAGAGATGGGTCACGCCTCTTGCTCAGGTTAGTCTCTGACACGTGAGCTCTAGCAGCCCACCTGCCTCGGCCTCCCAGAGTGCTAGTATTAACTCCACTGGCCCCCCTAAGCCTCTCTGCACCTTTTCTAAACACATGCAAATATATGTTGTCATTAAATCCTCACCTTAAGAAAATTAAAGATCTAAAAAATAATGTTGCTCTATTGAATTAGTTTATGTAAGATACAGCTTAAGATGAAAAAGCATTTAACTGAATATGTACAACTCAAATCATAAGATGTTTGAACAGCTCTTCATTCCAGGATTTTTCTGCTACATTTCAAATGTTCTAATTAGAGAAAAATGAATATATGTTCTTAGTACCACTGCCTCAAAGTGGGAACATTTAAAAAAAAGTCTAACAGTGTAGCAGATATAAGTTTGGATAGCCCCAAAATGACTAACCTTGGGGTTAATTTCGGCATCATCTTCATCTTCTCCCTCCTCGTCACCTTCTAATTCCTATAATAAATACAGGGAATGAAAATTAGCTGGAAAGACAACATCTTAAATTCTTTTTTTTTTTTCTCTCTGAGACAAGAGTTTCACTATGTCACAGTGCCGTGGCATCACAGCTGACAGCAACTTCTAACTCTCAAGTTCAAGCGATTCTCTTGCCTCAGGCTCCCAAGTAGCTAGGACTCCAGGGACCCGCCACAACACCCAGCCGTTTTTTCTGTTGTAGTTGTTGTTGTTTAGCAGGCCCAGGCCAGGCTTGAACCTGCCAGCTCCGATGTATGTGACTGGCGCTGTTACCACTGAGCTATGGGCGCCACCCAACATTTAAATTCTTATGAAGTTTACTATCCAAACAAATGAAAACAATACTCTAATTTAGAAGGAAATCAATTATTGGTATCCACAAATGATTTATTGCTTCCTTAGACACTTAAATTATTTCTGGACATCTTTCTGTTCTCACAGATTACTCCAAAATAACCTCATTTCTGCAAAAGTAGATTTTGTTTGTTAAATGGCTTTGTTCTGAGATATATTTTCATGAGTTATCTGCAGGATCAGAAGCTATGGATGGACACAGCTACACCACCTCCTCTGTGAGAGAGTCAAAAGCAACTTCACATGAAATGAGTGTGACACGGTCCTATGATTTCACATCCTTCAAGCACAGAAAGCCAAAGAAAACTGAACTTCACAGAATGTTTCGTATAACTTGTCTCTTACCTCCTCTTCTCCTTCTTCACCTTCTTCAAACTGAAAGAAAACAGAAAAACATTTATAGGTTTGTAAAACATGACAGCAGCCCACCCTAGGACATTAGCCCCACTGTATTTTTCCCTCATCAGGCTAAGGGGACAGAAAGCTCAGTGGCTGCCTGGGCTGAAGGTGACCCCAGTCCAACTTCCCCAGAGGCAGAGAGCTGTGAAGGGCTTTTGGCCACAGACACCGCGGCCTTGGCTAAGGATACTTCTGAAGATGCCAGGGATGTTGCTTAAACATCCCTCAAAATAAGGAGTAAGACGTAGTGTAAGTGGACAAAGTAGCTGATCAGTCTGGCCGCACACTGGGAACATAGTACCACAGCTCTGCTCTGACTGCCTATTTGTAGACTGACATGGACAAAAGAAGATTTCTGCAAACTAATGAATTTGTAGAATACTGCACGCAGGAATTTGGGCATCATTTTACATCCCTTAAAGAGGAAGAGAAACTTTCACGGAAATATATTAAAACCTTGATGTTTAATCGACCAAATAAGTTAAAACTTAAATACTCAAAAGAACTTCCAACATTACAGTTGGTTGGTCTGGAATCAAATTCTTTTTTTTGAGACAGAGCCTCAAGCTGTCACCCTGGATAGAGTGCTGTGGCATCACAGCTCACAGCAACCTCTAATTCCTGGGCTCAAACGAGTCTCCTGCCTCTGCCTCCCAAGTAGCTGGGACCACAGATGCCCACCATAACGCCTGGCCATTTTTTGGTTGCAGCCGTCATTGTTGTTTGGCGGGCCTGGGCTGAACTCGAACCTGCCAGCTCAGGTGTACGTGGCTGGCGCCTCAGCCCATTGAGCCACAGGCGCCGAGCCTGGAATCAAATTCTTTTACCCCAAAACATCACTGTACAGACTTTTTTGAATATGAGATTTAAACCAAAAATAAAATAAACTTTGCCACTATTGGTGGCATAACCAGAGTATGTGAAAATCTAGTTTCACTTATAAACACCCCACCCCCCTTTTTTGAGACAAAGCCTCAAGCTATCGCCTTGGGTAGAGTGCTGTGGCATCACAGCTCACAGCAACCCCCAACTCTTGGGCTTAAGCAATTCTCTTGCCTCAGCCTCCCAAGTAGCTGGGACTATAGGCTCCTGCCACAACGCCTGGCTATTTTTTTGGTTGTAGTTGTCATTATTTGGCAGGCCTGGGCTGGATTCAAACCCGCCAGATCTGGTGTATGTGGCTGATGCCTTAACCACCTGAACTAGACGCCACCATTTCCCCCTTTTTTGAGCCCACACATATATATTCCTTAGATACAACATGAGTGGAACTCTGTTGCCTCCCCATGTTGGTGGGGCTCAGCTCAGATGGTGGCTCCCAGCCCTGCATAGCAGCAAGATGGGACCTGACCCCCAAGAAGTACCCTTTCTTTCTAAGAATCCTAGCTGCCCTGAGACAGAGAAAGACTTCAAGTCTTACATTTTAGGTCAGATCAGAACTAGCCTCAAACTGGCACAAGTGTCTGTTCTTCAAGGTTCTAAGCACAGCACTTTATCCTCCAGATACCTGTCCTGGTGTAGGAGCTTGAAGAGGCAGGGTCAGGGTTCCCGCAGTCACTTCCTCCTCCAACAACTTTCAAGTATGGTATGTGGTTCACAATGCCCCCAGCATTAGTGAAAATACCTTCTATACCAACATACACCAACACTGTAACTCCTCGGTGCCAGAAGCTATTCTACGGCTAGTAGAATCACTGTTCTATGACTACTAGAGACTTTCCCAACAGCTCCATTTCAGAGAAAGAAACTGAGGCACAAAGAGGTCACACTGCTACTATGGGGCAGAATTGGGACTCAAGTCTAAGCAGTCTCATTTGAGTTCACACTTCCAGTGGTGTCCAACCTTTGGGCTTCCCTGGGCCACACCCAAGAACAGTTGCCTTGGGCCACACATTAACAAACACTAAGGAAAGCTGATGAGTGGGGAAAGGTCTATGCATAATTTTCACAATAGCTACCACCACAGATAAGCAAAAAAGTCCTCACATAATCCACCCTCAGCCCATCAGCCCCAGGCTGGACAGCCCTGAAGGCACTGAATGTATTGCACGAACAAATGCACATTTACCACAGACAAATACACTGAGGTGTCACTAGCAGCACTGACATCGCACAGGTCACAAGTAAATAAACACACGCTGCATAGACACATCTTTTTAAGTTAATGGGTGTATGATCAAAAAATTTCAAGACCACTGGTCTAGAAATGAGCTTTCCAATGTGTTACCCACTCGCCCTTCTTCAGTTCCTCAGTCCCAGCGAGTCACAATTCAAGCCCTCAAGTGGTACGTGCAGCTAATCCTACTGTAATGGACAGGGCAGATGTAAGACAGTTCTATCATCAGAGAAATGTGCTGCTCTAGAATCTATAAATTTAAGTCTTAGCAACTGCAGTCTAAGTAGCCATGTCTGCCTGCCATGTTCCCATGACCACCTCCCACCCTGGGCATGTGGGAGCAAACTGCGTGTTGAAAGCCAGACAAGTAGTCTAAGACCTCAAAGCTGACACAGTAGACAGGCACATTTTCCCCACTAAAGGAACTCAGCATGAGGAAAAGCAGGCCTCCACTGCCTCAGAGGGCAGCCCTCTCAACCCTGCCCAAGCTCCTGCAGCCCTCCAAACTCCAGCTGAAGCCCAACAGACTTAAAAAAGGAGACCTAATGCAGCCACAAGACCTAAGAGCTCTACAAGCACGTGGAGACGACCTAAAACACACTTCCAGGCTCGGTGCCCACGGCTCAACGGGCTAAGGCGCCAGCCACGTACACCTGAGCTGGTGGGTTTGAATCCAGCCCGGGCCCGCCAAACAACAATGACGGCTGCAACCAAAAAATGGCCGGGTGTTGTAGCGAGTGCCTGTAGTCCCAGCTACTTGGGAGGTGGAGGCAAGAGACTCGCTTGAGCCTAGGAATTGGAGGTTGCTGTGAGCTGTGATGCTACAGCTCTCTATCCAGGGTGACAGCTTGAGGCTGTCTCAAAAAATAAAAAAATAAAACACACTTCCAAAATACAGCAACTTTATTTTCCACAGAACAAGATTTGTGGCAACCTGAGCCTTTATTGTGATGGAGTTTGCTAAGCAGTCCTCGGGGCTGTGCTTCCACAAGTTCTGACCAGGGAAATAGCCAGTTTCTCTCAAGTCCAGAGAGAAAAGGGATACACCTAGTCTCACTGTTTTCTTATGGCACATGGGTTCCTATTTCTTTGGGGCTAATAGGGTATCATGTGCCCACTATCGGTAATCATTTAATGTGGCCAGACTCTGATGAGAGATCTTCCTCACGGTGAGATGTTTCCAAACGCTTACAGACCTCATGTGGAACATGGGTGAGGAGCTGGGTCTCTTGAGGGCACTGTGAGGCTTGGCACTAGATGGGGCCCACAGTTCCCTCTCCCAAACACAGGACAGCAGCTTGGTCTATGGCATCTGGTTGCTGATATTAAAAAACTCTCAGACTTTGGGGCTTCCCAAGCCACAGTTCAGGGTCACTCTGCATCCAGAGGTAGGACCCCAGGGCAGCACCACCTACGCCATCCCCAGCCTCGTACATTGTCATCATCCTCAATGGCTTCCCCGGTGAAGTAAAGCACTGCCCTTGGGACAATCCTCTCACGGAAGAAATGTCCAATTTCAAAATCAGAGGCCAGTGTGAATTCGGAATCTTCATCCTGAGAAGGAAAAACCTACATGTTAGCTCATTTTAATGGGATAAACACATGCTCTCAACCACCCTCTCCTATACCTGACCCCTCATTTTTGATTTACCTGACTTAAAACAGCAAACTCTTGCACTCTGGGTGACAGTCACTACATATTCAAAGCCGCTTAAATGCGACATGAAGTAGCTTTAAAGAACTGAAGCAAAATGGCAGGGAAGGCAGGAGTGTGGGCCTGTGGCTGCACGCTCATTCAGTGTCATGCAGAACGAGGTGCCAGAGCCCCAGACGTGTGAAACAAGCCAGGGTTAAAGTGCTAAATGTCTGCTACCAGAGCAGACATGGCAAACAGACACTCTTCTCAACTCCAAGTGTGATGACTTCAAATTAACCCCAACCTTCGGGCTTTGGGGAAAGGATAGATTAAAGGAAAGTAGGCAGCCATTCAGGAAATAAAGACTTCAGAGGAAAGCAAGACTTAACAACACAATCTTACCAGTGATTCTCCATCACCAGATGCTAGAAAAAGAAAAGACAAAAAACCACATTTACATAACAGTGACAACCAAAATCATCTTAGCCCACACAGGAGGAAGCTCCTGGGAGACAAAATGGAACCCTTTGAGCTCAAGGCTGTTCAGTAGAAATCATCTCCTTAGTCCCTCTTCACAAACTCCCTTCCTGCCTCATACTGAGGCAGGCCCCAGCTGCCTGTCCCACCTTGACCATGTGCCCTGGGCTGGCACCCTTACTTGTTTATGGACCCAGCTAGAGAGGGCCAAGTTTGAGAAAAACATGTAGAGAAGTCTAAAGCACTAACAAGAGCACATCAAATGGCCGGGCCTGTGGCCATTCAGCGAGCTTGTGCTGATTTAACCTAAACCCTGCAAACCTGTGTGTAAGGTGCAGGAGAGGGAGGAGAGCCCTTACACACAGACAGGCCTGACAGCACTCTGGCCCTGTGGGTCATGAATCAGCACAGGACTCTCACGCCCAGGTTCTAGACTGTTTTGCACGTTTAAGGACAGAGGGGGAGCTAGACTAGCTCTCTGGTTATTTCTTCTATTGTAATAAAAAACAAAAGTCATCAATTCTGCTATCTTGACTACTCATCACTCCCCTCCCCCATTCTCTATTCTTCTACATAGCACATTATGTGTTTATTTACTTTTAAAAACAGCATTAATTTGGGCTTCATGGCAGGCATGTGAAGTCCCCATAAAATGCACCTGGCTTTAAGTGAATGACTTCTAGTACTCTGGTTTTAGAGTTGTGCAACCATCACATCATAGAACATTTTTAGAAAACCAAAATCACTCAAAAATTCCCTCGAGTCTGGCTCGGTGCCTGTAGCTCAGTGGCTAGGGTGCCAGCCAGATACACCAAAGATGTGTGTCCAGCCTGGACCTGCAAACAATAATGACAACTACAACCAAAAAATAGCCAGGCGCTATGGCAGGCACCCATAGTCCCAGCTATTTGGGAGGCTGAGGCAAGAGAATCGCCTAAGCCCAGGAGGTTGCTGTGAGCTGTGACTCCACTGCACTCTACCGAGGGTGATAAAGTGAAGATTTTGTCTCTAAAAACTACCCCGCACCCCCCAAGAAAATAGTCAGGCGCCTATAGTCCTAGCTACTCGGGAGGATGAGGCAAAAGAATTACTTAAACCCAAGAATTGGAGGTTGCTGTGAGCTGTGACACCATAGCACTGTACCTAGGGTGACAGCTTCAGACACAGTCTCCAAAAAAAAAAAAAAAAAATTCCCTTGAGTCTGCTATCAATTCCATTTTTATTATAAAGGTTTTTTTTTTTTTTTTTGAGACAGAGTCTTACTATGTTGCCCTTGGTAGAGTGTGATGGCGTCACAGCTCACAGCAACCTCCAACTCTTGGGCTTAAGCGATTCTCTTGCCTCAGTCTCCCACATAGCTGGGATTATAGGGCCCACCACAATGCCCGGCTATTTTTTTGTGCAGTTGTTGTTGTTGGGCAGGCCCAGGCTGGTTTTGAACCTGCCACCCATGGTACGTTGCTGGCACTGTAACCACAGTGCTGCGTGCGCAGAGCCTACTGTGAAGATTATTTTAAAATCAGTTTTAAGAAAGTTTCCCACAAAGCCACTGATTCTAGGAATCTAAGCCCCTCTGCTTTATGGTAAATTCATAAAGATAATATTCAGGATGCCTAATATAAGTTTCTAAAAACGATCGTCCAAAGAAGGAAATTTAAGAACTAAATTCATGGCTATTCTCATCCCCCAAACCAACAAACACTTTTATCTTTTAGGTTTAAAGTCAAATCACAGAAAACAATTAGCCAGCTGTAGCAGCAGGCACCTATGGTTCCAGATACTCAGGATGCTAAGGCAGGAGGATCACTTGAGCCCAGGAATTTCTGAGGCTGCTGTGAGCTATGGTGCCATAGCACTGAAGCCTGGGCAAAAGAACAAGACCCTATCTCAAAAAAAAAAAAAAAAAGAAAAAGCCCCTACACAGAAAACAGCCACTATGGTAAAAGGTAACGGATCCAACCATGAAGGCAGCTTGATACACAGGGGTTGGGTGCTAAACTCAGAAACAAAGCCAGAGCATGAAGCAGACAGACTCAAGAACAGCACCGCCCTGTGGCCACATACCCAAACAACAGCCATTCACTGGTGAGCTGTACATGACTTCAAAGTATGTTTTTGGTCATGCAAAATAGAGAATGTTTTTGCTTTATATAGGTAGGGTAACACTGCCAAGTAGGCCAGGCAGTGGCCTGTAATCCTGACACCTGTAATCCTAGCACTCCAGAGGATGAAGCAGGTGGATTGCATGAGGTCACAAGTTCAAGACCAGCCTGAGCAAAAGGCAAGGTATCATCTCTACTAAAAATAGAAAAACTGAGGGAATAGGATGGCTTGATCTATGACTCCACAGCACTCTACTTAGGGCGACAGCCTGAGACTGTCTCAAAACTGCCAAGTAGTCAGACCTGCATATTCTCTCATGATTAGAAAATTACTACACTCTGGGAGGCTGAGAGGGGTGGACTGCCTGAGCTCAGCCTGAGCCAGCGTGAAACCCCCATCTCTAAAAATAGCCAGGTGTTGTGGCAGGCACATAGAGTCCCAGCCACTTGGGAGCCCGAGGCAAGATCACTGGAGCCCAACACCTTGAGGTTGCAGTAAGTGATGATGTCACAGCACCTACCCAGGGTAACAAAGTGAGACTGTCTCAAATACACACACGAAACGGCTTCCCAACTGTGATTCTGCCCGTGTCTTTCAAAAATGGAAATCCAGAGCAGCACCTGTGGCTCAGTGGGTAGGGCACTGGCCCCATATACCGAAGGTGGCGGGTTCGAAACTGGCCCCGACCAAACTGCAAACAAAAAATAGCCGGGTATTGTGGCGGGCATCTACAGTCCCAGCTACTCAGGAGGCTGAGGCAAGAGAATCATCTAAGCTCAGGGGTTGGAGGTTGCTGTGAGCTGTGTGACGCCACAGCATTATACCAAGGGCGATAAAGTGAGACTCTGTCTCTAAAAAAAAATAATATAATAATAATAATAATAATAATAATAATAATGATAAATGGATAGCCGGGTGTTTTGGTGGGTGCCTATAGTCCCAGCTACTCAGGAGGCTGAGGCAAGAGAATTGCCTGAGCCCAGGAGTTGGAAGTTGCTGTGAGCTGTGATGCCACAGCACTCTATCCAGGGCCATGAACTGAAACTCTGTCTCTATTAAAAAATAATAATAATAAATAATAATAAATGGAAATCCAACTACTTGCGCTTACCAGTATTAGTTCCAAAAAACCTGTGAGCTATCAAACTGTAACTAATTCATGAGAAAAGGGGAATTGAAAAGATGACTCAAAAGCTGTGCAACTCTAACCAGTGTAACCAGCCCTGGACACCTGGAGAACAAACACTCCAGCCCCCACGTGGGCAGGGTATGGAACAGGAGCACAACAGAGCAGCAGAGACGCTTGACTGGGAACAGGGCTGCTCTAGCAGCAGGCAACGAAGCAGCCTAGGCCAGGCGCTCTTCCTCCTCCTCCTCTCTGTTTTTCTTAAAATGGAGTTTCAAGTTTTTGCCTGGGCAGCAGCCAAGCAAACAAGCAAGACTCTTCCTTTCCTGTGAAAGGTGATATTGCTATTTTTGCTGTCCCAGCTCCAACCTAGAAAATGTGCCTAACCCAATGGCCCTGGACGTGTATATATTCCCCTAGAGATGACGCTCACCCGAGAACAGGACTCGGTTCTCGGAGAGATCATTAGGAATGCATCACGTAAAGAAATTATTTTACACAATTCTAACACCCTACCTGACTTACCTTTCAGTGGATTGAAGAAGTTGAAAAACGACTCATTGGGTACTTGTTTAGTAATCGTTCTCACAGTGCCTCGACCCTTGTGCTTCTGCTTTTTCTTGATGGTTTTGACTGTAACATTCTTTCCTTTTTTCCAGTCAATAG
>CAUYON010091060.1:0-16844 GCA_963573935.1 Arctocebus calabarensis
GTTGTTCATATTTCCAGTGATTTTTCCATTGATTCTGCCCCATGATTAATTTTACACCATTTGACTGGATGAGTAGATAAGGACAATTTGGGCTGGGAGTTCTAGGAGTAGTGATTGAGCAGTCCTTTGCTTAAATGCTTGGACTGGTGTCTGTACCTTTTCCCCTAGAGTTTTGCCAAGGAGTCGTCGAGAGCCACTGCTTCCAAAACCGGGGCCCTTCTTGGTGTGGTGGGGTTAAGTGGCTCTGTCTTATTTTCAGCTGCTCTTTGTCTTACCCTAGAGAATCTGTTACTCTGGATTGAAATCTGAGCTGTGAAGGAATACCAGAGTTAAGTCACTGCACCCCCCACAGGCAACAATTGGAAAAGTCAAATCAAACCTTCCCACTACCACACACCCAGGGTACCACGTTGAAAAGTCCTCGGGTGATTAGACCAGCTGAGGAGGTCCCAATCAATTATCCTAGCCAACACCGATCTCAAATGGAATAGTTAACAAAGTGTCTGGCAACTAGATAGTCAGGATCCACTGGAAGCTCTTGCATAATTCACTTTGATGCTCTGTGAGCTCAGGAGGACTATCCCGCAGGAAGTAAATTAGTCTGGGAAGGTTGATGCCTCCTTCTCAAACTTGCCCATCTGTCACACCCAGTCGGTGGTAACAGTTGTTATCCAGTTTCCTCCAATGAGCAGATGCTCCAGAGGTTTGCACCTGCCTGGGTCACAGTGAGGTCTGTGGCTCCACAAATAGTCCGCTACTCCTTGTCACTGTTTGGCAGGGGGATGTGAGGCCTGACAACCTGGGTACTTAACAGGGGCTGGGGCGATTCACTCAGTTCCAGCCCTGTCCCTGATTGATGTTGCTGCTGGAACAGAACAAGTTCGCAGAATTTATTTCTGTCAAGGCTATTTTCCCTGATCAGACCCGGGCTGCAAATGGGTTTTACTAAGTCTGTGAGTTCCAGCCCTTTGTCTCAGCTTTCATCCCTTGAGGGCCAGGTTAAGCAAAGCAGCCCCTCCCTGTTCTCGCCGGTACCGTCTCAGGCGAATCCTCACCTGCCTTGGTTGTAGTCCATTCTGCCAGCACCGGAGAAGCCGCCCACCTTCCCTGGCCACCCAGAAGACTGGGAGTGTCTCCTCAAAACATCCCCAGGGGTGCAGCTCTCCTGCTACTGTTCCCGGAGCTGGTTGCTGGAGCCTGCCGCGGCCTCATTTCTCAGGAGACCTGCCCACCAGCCAGGTCTCTTGGCCCACTCCCAAGCCGGAAAACCAACGCACTTCAACAACAGTCTATGCCAGTCCACACCCCTCAAGAAAATCTCCAAGAATCTGGACTCTGTGGGAAACAGGCCTCCAGACCTCGGGGTGAGAGTGTAGGGGAACACCAGGAACACCAACTTGCAGGTAGAGAGTGTATACAGTTTTATGCCTGGCTGAAGAGCACCTCGGCACCCTAGTAGGGGAAGGAGGTCTGGTTTTAGAGGGTCTTTCCCGTGGGGTAGAGTGGGAGGACATCCGAACTCTGCTCGCTATTTTGAATGGAGACATGGAGTATTCTGTGAGCCAATCTCATGGGGGAGGGGACTCCCGTCCACTTGATGATGTGCTCTGTACCTTTTTGTTTGTGTCCTTGGGGTCTCAGGTCACCCCAGCAGGGTAGATGTGCGCTCTTCAACCTTTCCTTTTGGCTCAGATCCAAACCATCGGCTTTCTTGCTGAGTTTCTGTCCTTTAACTCTCCTTCTGGACAGGAACCTCTGCGGAAAGCTGGCTACAGATCACCATCTTGGCTCCTCCCTGCGGCAGTGGTTTTCTATCAGTGTGCTGTGAGAGGATCTTAGGTGTACCAGAAACAATTTTTAAAGATAACTAATTAAATCATTTTTGAAAGAAGTTCAATGCCCAGTAATTGTACTCTTTTTTTTTCGCTCTTGTTTTTGCTCCACATAATTTAAGCATATGCAGATGTTTAACTATAGGTTCAAATGTGCCATGAGATTAAAAAAAAAGGTTAAAAAACTGTGCATATGGGGATGGTGCCTGTGGCTCAAAGGAGTAGGGCACCAGCCCCATATCCTGGAGGTAGTGGGTTCAAACCTAGTCCTGGCCAAAAACTGCAAAACAAACAAACAAACAAAAAACCAAAAAGAAAAAAAAAAACTGTGCATATGAATAGCAAATTCTGTTAATACACTTATTCATTAATGAGCCCTCTGGATGATTTCATATCTTTGTAAGTGTGAGTTATACGGCAATAAACACTCAAGTGCAGGTATCTTTTTGATAAAAGGATATCATTTTGGGGAGTAGATACCTACTTGTGGGATTTCTGGATCAAATGATAGGTCTACTTCTAGTTGTTTGAGAAAGCTCTGTATCATTTTCCACAGAGGCTGTACTGATTTGCAGGTCCACCAATAGTGCATAATTGTTCTTTTCTCTCTGCATCCACACCAGCATCTATAGTTTTCAGAGTTTTTAATAAAAGCCATTCCAATAGAGGTAAGGTGATACTCTCATTGTGGCTTAAATTTGCATTTCCCTGATGATTAGTGACATTGAGTGGTTTTTCATGTTTGTTGCCCATTTGTCTACCTACCTTTGAAAAAGTACATTCATATCTTTTGCCCAATCTTTAATTTTTTTTTCCTTGCTGATTTGTGTTCTTTGTAAATTCTGGATATTAGCCCTTTATCAGATGTATAGCTGGTAAATATTTACTCCCAACCTATAGTTTATCTATTTGCATTATTGATTATTTCCTTTGCTGTGCAGAAACATTTTAATTTAATCAAAACCTATTGGTTTATTTTGGGAATGCCACTTATATGAGGCATCTAGAGTAGCCAAAATCATAGGATAATAGTTATCAGGGGCTCATGGAAAGGGAAAATGGGAAGTTGTTCAATGGGCATGGGGTTTTATTTAGCAGGATGAAATGGTTCTATAGATCTGTTTCACAAAAATGTGAAAATGCTTAATGATATTATCTGTATACTTAAGAATATTTACAGTAATAAATTATACATCTATTTTACCACAATGAAAACATTTTAACAATAAAAAATATATAAAAATCACTGATATAGAGTGTAAATAGAGTAAAGAAAGGACAGGAAAAATAATGAGAAAAATTAACTAATGTGAAAGCAATGAAATCAATGCATCAGAAGCAATAACAAAATTATTGATTCAATTTGTTTATGTTGTTAGTACAGAGACGTGTTTAAAATATCTTGCAGTATCATATATTCTATTTGTTCACTAGAATTTCCCCCCTTTTCTCTCCTTCTCCTCTTCTTTTTCTTTATTTTATTTTGTATTCTGATATATCCCTATCTGAAATGAGGCATCTAGTTAGAGGCTCGGAAAGAAGTGAAGTCAAAATGTAGAAAATAAAAGGAAGAAACGACCTATATGACTATTAAATAATAATGAAGCTATGTTTTAATGATTTTGTATTTTGTCGTACAATTGTTTTCACATTTTGGAGGCTGTCATAATTTTAGGTGCAAAGGGCCTCTGACATCTTACTCTGGCTTTGAGTAAATGATCTGAGAGAAGAAAAGGGAAAAATAATTTAAAAGAATGTGGGAATAGATAAAGTATGCCTGCTGGGTAATGGAACATGAATGTGAAAAGGGCAAAAATGAAAGCTGAAACACCGGGTGAATTTTTAACTACGATAATTTATCATTAGTCTGATAACTGTGAATCCGGATGAGGCTAGGGCATTTGTGCTGCATATTCTCATGCCACCTTCTTGACAGAGTTTTATGGAACTTTTGTCTAATCTGTAAATCATGTATTCCAAATAAAGTGCCTTCCGTGAGAAGGTGATAAAACCTGAGATAATTGCAAAAATGCTGTTAGTAAGATAGAAAAAACATTTATCATCAATACTAAAAGTGCAGGACTTAGCTTTTCCTCTTATAAACATAGTTTAATATAAAACTGAACATTACATTAAAAGGTTTAAACTCCTCGTAAGATTAGCTGAACATAAAATATTCGGAGCACATATCTTAAAGACCAATGCTGTATTAAAAATCTGAACTACAAATATATATATCCTTATACCACCTATCACTCTGTTTTCAAAAAATACTTTATAATAACATTTTCCCTCTTTGTAAACTGTAAGTCACAAGAAATGTTTAAAATATCTTGTGCATAGTAAAACTGTAGTGTCTTATTGAAATGTGGCCTTTTCTAACCTTTAAAGCTTGAGTGAGTGGCATATTCCAATATACTAATTATTAGCATATTAGTGTAATAAAAATAATAGACTATAAGATTTTCATATCTACATTAAATGTCTTAGTTTCTGAGCTGCATAGTTTCTCTTATAGATCTACAAATGCACTATCCAACATTTAGTTCTTGAATAATAAAAAGTCATCAAATTACTTTATAAAAGAGTTTTACCTTTTCTTAAAAAAAAAAACATCAGCAGCAGCTACCACTGCTGAAATCATTATTATTCATGTATCAAGATATAGCTGAAAATCCTAATTCATGATCAAGCAAGAATAACTATGAGTCAAAAAGGTGTTATTAGGGAAAATTAATCAGAAAATGAAAACAGTACTTTTATTAAAAGTCAGTGAATATTTTCTTTACAAGATTTAGTCTAAAATATATACATTGTATTGATATATTTTTATCTTGACCTTTTTTCTTATCTATTATTGTGATTCCTGAAAAATACATTTGGGAATAGTAAAAATCCAATAACTGATGAGTTGAAAATGCAGAGGCATGGAGAAATCTCTAATCTCATTTCCTCTAGAAGACTATAACAGAGCAGTGAGCAAACATTTCTTTATCATCTGGATTCTGGATAATGATATATTATTGTGATAGTATACACACATATACTATTGTGATTGTGGTATATACAAGCCTATTGTGATGAACAGATATTGGCAGATGTTTAACGTTTGCGAAATAAACTAGGTTTCACAAATGTTATGTGTCTGAATTAGAATTGTGAAAGTACTTGGCCCATTTACCCAACTTTTCTTGTTGCTTTTAGCAAACAGATTACATTTGGTTAGGTTGAATATTCAAGGAAGAAAGGGGCAGAATATAGAGTTATTTCTGAAGACAGAATGGTGATGAAAGATAAGGAGAATGGGCAAAGTATCTCTTGTGTTTAAAAAAAGTATTTCGTAACACCAATTTAGGTGGAGTTCACCATTAAAATATGGCATAGAATTTTTGTCTCATCTCTTAGAAGCCTAGCATCTTAGAAGGTTTTTGCCTTATACAAGAGCATTCTCAGCATCCACGTTCCAAAAAGTATTTTGAGGGAGAATTTTATCATTGATACAGAATTGATTCTTATATAACAAAATTAAGATGTACTTTATAAAGAAATGACTTTAGTCTAGAAGTCACTAGATTTAAAAAAAATTAATAAGGTGTGAACACAAGCATCACAAGTAGGTAAAAACTATAGCATTTCAGTGGCGTAAACTTGACACATTACAGGGGATGGTTTATATTTACTCAAATCTTCAAAAAAATAAAATAGCTGAAACCTTGAATGACATTTCCTATAGTTATATTCATGTGTTTTAACATGAGAGAAGCCGTGTTAGAATTAATTTTGTAAAATTTTATGAAGATAAAAAGAGACATTTAAAGGCATTTAATAAAATGCATTCTAATATTTTTTTTTTGGAAGAATGGAGAAATAGGATAATTAGTACACAGAGTTTCTAAGTCCAAATTTTTCACTTCTTGTTATTTTTTCCCCAAAGAAAGTCAAATAATCTTTCTCAGTAGAAGTTTCCTTTTATTTTGTATGTCCACATTTGGATATGTAACCATGTCCATATGTATAGATATTGACAATGTAAGTCTGTACATATTTCCCTTTTATGTAATCTTATATCATAAAAATAGTAAGGTGAGGCTAAAAATTTAAGCATTGCATTTATATTCCTTAAAGTTTCTCATCTATCGTCTTCATTTCACATATGAGATAACAAAGCTGTGTTTTCATCCTGAGTACGTATCTTGCTCTTGATAATAACACTTACAATAGGTCACCTTTTATTGAGCATGAATTATATTTGGGCTGCTTAGTATTCAATTTTCTTCTTTTTATAAGATCAGGAAACTGAAAGAAATAAGGAAATTTAGTAACTTGCCCAACTTTACATAGCCATTTAATATCTGAGCCATTTAATATTCGACCCTAGGCCCACATGTCACATGTCAGCTCATTCCATCAGAGCCCAGGGGCTCTTTTCTCATGGTAGTGTCTCTCTATAGGGTTTCCGAAAGGTCACCCAGAAAGCCACCATACATGGGGAGAATGGAAAATTGTAGCTAAACATACTTTTATTCACAAAATATTCATTACCAAACTTTACAAAATACATACAAAATATTCTCAGTGTGTTAGCCACATTTTGTAAAATTTTATAATGAATGTTTTGCAAATAAAAGTATATTTAGCTAGAATTTCCCACTTTCCCTAGGTGTGGTGGCATCAAGCACAACCTTTGGGACAGGAAGCAGAAGGGTGATCTGTATTTCTGCACATTCACATGCTTGAAAAGAAGCAGGGGAAGGTTAAGCAGAACCATGAGACAGGCAATGTTTTTCCTTTGTTGTTCTGATCTCTGCCTCTGTGGCCATTTGAAGTCACAGTTTCTAAATTTTCCTCCTTCACAGATCATGGGCCCACATGGAGTCTCTGATGACCCACGCTCCTTGATTTCGTGATGCCCTCATGATGGAATCTCTGGCAATGATATATGTCTCTTCCTTTTTATCTTTCCAAAAGCCTTGCTCCCTCCTTAAACTTTACCTTTTCTATGACAGAAGGCTGTGGGGGTTGCGTTCCAATTTCTGAAGTGACAGTTGACAAATTAATCCTCACACAAGGGCTCAAATCTGTTATAGCTTAAGGGCTATATCCTTTCCACAGGGGTATCTGTTCTAACGAGTTACAGAGTGATATTTAAACTGGCGAACTCCTTTAATGATGAGATGTATGAGACGCTGCAAAAATTTAAGGCTCAGATTTGGGTGGAGGGGACAGTTGTGCATATCACAAACTTCACTCGCAAACCTCCTATGTTTGCAACAAAAGCTATTTTTCGCTGTTGGTTTTTCTCTATTGGTCTTCAGGTCTTTTCATGAGAATGAAACTGTAAACTCTAGCCCCACTAGGAAGGATTTCTGCAGCCCCTCATCCAGCGTCCACTTTACCACTAGAGACAACAGGTTTCTCTGAGTGAGTACTTTTCCCTAGATGCTGGCCTGGAACGACAGCCCTGTCCACCTTTGCCTTTACACCCTTCCCGTAGTTAACAATCTACTGCATTTGAAAGTGGCACCGATGCAGGAAACGCACTTGATGTTTTTTAGATTTTTAGGATGCACCTCCTTGACATTCTTTCTGAAAAGAAGTCTGGTGATTTATTTTGCCAGAAGTCTCTTTCAGAACAAGAGATGATTTGGGGAAATTAGAAAAGAATTTTCGACCAAATTTTCAGACACAGAAATATTGGGTGCGGGTTACTCGGCATACATCACATTGGCAGACGTGGAAAAGAAAAAGGGAGATACTCTTAGTAGCTCACAGATAAAATGATAGCTTTCTGGAAACAGATGGAAAACCTCCAGTACTTTCTTGTGGATGAATTTAAATACTCTAGTTCCAAAGCCCAAAACTTATGATGATGCTAAGGAAAAGAATGATTGCAGCTAAAAGGCTGATGTATGATTCTCTGGATCTGCAGAGGTCTGGACACCTTGGAGATGACCCCAAGGTGGACACAGAAGCTAAAAGTGAGTCTTTGGGCTGCAGGTCCAGAAGGAGACCAGGTGCTGACTGGCTGCCATTTCCCAGGGCTTGGAGCTGTTGACAGTTGGGGGAAGCTGTCTGCCTGGCGGGGAAGGGAGCTGCTGCCCAGGCAGCATGAGGCTTTCAGACTGGAGGTAAAGCACTTCACAAGGAGTTTGCCCAGAGAGGTAAAGACGTGGTCTGGCTATCTTTGGTTTGCCAAGCATAATAGAGAACAAAACTAATGCTGGCCAAGAAGAGAAACAGAGAAGTTCCCTGGCCATGGCTGGCTGCCCACCAACACAGAGGAGTTTCTTAAAGCTTTTCACAAGATGTTGGAGAGACAGAGGCTGATGCGATATGACCTAGAGAAAGAGGGGGACATCAGAACCGCTGAGGCCATGGCTGTGCAATTCTAACCAGAATAAATCAGTATCTCCTAAGCAGCACTGCCAGCATTAAGTGAGAAGCGGAGTATTATGTGATCAGTGCATGCAACAAAGGATGCAGGCTTTAGTCCTGGGAGCAGACAGGATCCAGAGCATTTTTTAATTAGAAAGAGTCTAGGCTAATGGTCCATGTACCATTTACAAAGTTAAACTTCTTAAATTTGCAAATAGCATTTTTTTGCGGGGGGGGTTGACAATCAGGAGCAATAAAGAAAAAGGTTTGTTGGGCGGCACCTGTGGCTCAAAGGAGTAGTGGCGCCATATGGTGGAGGTGGCGGGTTCAAACCCAGCCCTGGCCAAAAACTGCAAAAAAAAAAGAGAAAAAGAAAAAGGTTTGTCTCAGTGTACCAACCATTGCTATAGAAAAAATAGAGCTCAAGGCAAAAAGAACGAGTAAAGAAAAAAGTCTATCTCCTGGAAAAAAATTGTGATTTTCAGAGGTTGGAAAAAAAATGTACATCACATAACATAAAAAAAGTTATTAAACATTTTCATTATGAAATATGATAAATAAATGTATCAACCAAAAACTTAAAACCCGAATGGATGTCAAGACAACATAAAATTATAAGAATTCACTACAAAAGCTACTATTTCTATTTTCAGTATTGTTAAGGTAACTGATGGCAAATTCAGTCTTCTACACAATTTTGTTTCTGAAGGAAATAATCAAAATCAAAGTTTCTTAGGGTAACCAGCAGAAGGTTAAATTTTCTGTTTAAATGCATTAAAAATGCATTGAAATGGCAGTATGTTGAAAGAAATAATCAGTAAGAACATTTACTAGGAGCTGTATCGGTCATATGGGCCAAAAGTTGAAAAGCAAAAGAATACCATATCCACATTTCCATTAGCATCAGTGAAGGAAGATAAGAAGTGATTGAAAAGAAATAGAACTTGACTTTAATTTTTAGAAAGTAACTTTATGGAATGATAAAGATGAAAAATTTTTGCTCTTTTGTTTTATAATTCACATTTTAATTGCATGAAGTAGTTCTGTATATTGCTTTAAGATCTTATGGTTAATGTATCACACATAATAATGCAGAGTTAAAATATTGTCATGATAATTTGGGTGAATGAAACTAGGCAGCAAGTATTCATATTCACTTAGAAGAAAAAGGACATAAATTTAGGCGTCAGAAAGTGCTGCTCAGAGGCAGGTGCTCTATCCAAGAAAATTTAAACCAAGAATCTCTGGTATAGGTCTCACATAGGTCTGCTTTCTCTTAAGATTTCCACATTGGTTGTAATGTGATGTCAGTATTGCCAAACTGGTATGGAATATAATCAGGGGTGTCCATTCTTTTTGTTTTCTCTGAAGCCCATTGGAGGAAGTGTTGTCTTGGGCCACTCATTAAGTACACAACCACTACTGAAACAACAATTACAAAAAACAACAATTACAAAAAAAAAGTCAGTGCATAGTTTTCATGATATCTGACACTGCAGATAAACAAAATGTCCTCACAAAAAAATAGCATGCAGCCACAGGTCACAGATTGGACGATGGCCATGTGGGATGAATTGAGAAGTAGAAATTATTATTGTTCAGTAAATATTTTTAGATCTCTTCCTTTTCCTTGACATGTTGAATGTAGCCAACGCTTCTGACTTGCTTCAGTCAAAAATAGGAGTAGAATTGGATCTCATTATTATTTTTTTTTTGAGAGAGGGTCTCACTTTGTCACCTTTGGTAGAGTGCTGTGGTGTCACAGCTCACAGCAACCACGAACTCTTGGGCTTAAATGATTCTCTTGCCTCAGCCTCCCAAGTACCTGGGACTACAGGCACCCACCACAACACCCAGCTATTTTTAGAGACAGGATCTCGCTCTGGCTCAAGCAGGTCTCAAACCTGTGACCTCAGGCAATCCACCCTCCTCTGCCTCCCAGAGAGCTGGGATTACAGGCGTGAGCCAACCATGCCCGGCCTCATTAAATATTTTTGAATAAATGTGCTTTGTCTCTCATTTTCTGTGACACAAGCTATTCTACCTTTATCTCTCCTGCATTTACAGCAAAATGCTGATGCCAGGTTTTCACCTTTCCTTGTTTTGTAATCCATTAAAAATTGCCTCCTACTCTTATCACTGTATTAAATTTAAAATATATGCATCAGTAATGACTTTCTTACCTCTGAATACAATGGGCATTTTGTTCAGCTATGTCTTTATCTTTACCAGTAGCAATCACCATAAATGATCACACTAACATTTGACTCTGGGAGCAAATGCACTTGCACCTCTCCCTGGGAGACATTTGACTCCCAGAGTATTATCCTAATGCTCATCGTCACTCTCCGGAGGCAACTCCTTTGCTTTCAAGTTTCTTCTCCTTTTTCAAACTATGAGAAAAGTGATCAGATTACAAGTCCTTTGAGAGTATTCATTTGTCATGACCATGAAGTTTAATTTTATCAGTTATTGAATAGCTGAGAGGGAGTGATTAATTAGATGTAATAGGCACTTCTATAATTTTAATACTGTTTTATGTTGGAATGATCTACAAAATGTTATACTGTTAAATTATGATAATTGAATTTTTCCTGAGATATTAAATGGCTATGTGTATCATCCAGGTCAGCATTAATAACATTGTAGTCTAAACATTTGTTAATTTTATAAAATAGACTCTTAGATTTTATTCCATACTAACTTTTCATGTGTTGACCACTTATCATGGACTAGATTTCTAGCAACTAAATGAACTCTTAAATTCAAAAGCATAATACATAAGCTCAAGTAGAATACAAAGATGTAGTGAATAAATTAGGACTATCAATAGCAAGATGTGGTAGATGAAGTAAAAGAAAATATAGTACCAACGGAGGATAAATCTAATTAGAGATAGAATTATTGAGGAGATGGAGAGTCAAAAAGGACAGATATAAGGGTAAAACGGTTCAAGATGAAAGATGATACAAAGAATAACAACCTAACAGTCACACAAATTTATAAGAGAGCAGAGCAAAGACCTATACTTTATAAACACTAGGTTAATTGACATGTCATGAATATATTTACTACAAATGCTATTCATTAGCTATATTGATGCCTAGTTTTTGCAGCTATTTTCATAAGTGAAGAAGTCTTTGAAATAGGACAGTTTTATCATTATTCTTTATTGCAAGGATGAAGACTTTTTAATTGGCACCTGACCATAGACTGAAATCCTAATGGTTTTGCTAGGTGTTTAGAACTCACATAAGATGATGTATGGGATGTTACCTTTCTTCAGGTTTACTGCCTCTTGAACTAGGAAGTAATATCTTCTTATCACAATAATAAATGATAACTTTGAAAGATAAGGAAGAGAAAGAGAGAGGATGCTTGGTAATCATTCCAAATCTTCCTTTCTTCTGGGGATATTGATGTAAGAAAAGAAAGGGTGTACATTCAATATATTTGGTTGTAAATGATTTAAAGGAAGGAAGATTTCATAATATCTGTATTACCTTATACATGATCCTACCATTCATATTACAGACTCATAGATAAGATAATGGGTAAGCAGGGCTGTCTAGGATAAAAATAAAAGTCAATAAAATACTTCCATGGTTTAAACTTATAAGATCTACAGGAAGTTTTTGCTTAATTGAAATATTTATTTAAGATTTTACTAAGCCTCCTTTTTAAATCAACTGACTGACCAATAGGAAATTTTCCTCGTTTAATATAAATTTTAAAAAGGAGCTACTTGAATTCTGTATCTACAGATTATTCGTTTTATTGTTAAGCCTAAATTTTTAACTGCTAACAGCTATTTTACCATCAAAAATTTAATAGGAGGCACAATTAAAGAACAGTGTACAGTGTGCACTGTTCAGTGAATAGTGTACAGTGAACACAGTGAAGTTCAAACCTTTTGAGGGAATCCTAGCAATTGATTAAGGCTACTGCTATAGTCTGAATGTGCAGATTCCTATAAAATTGAAATGTTAGAACCTAATATCCACTGTGATAGCATTAAGGGGTGGGGTCTTTGGGAAGTGATGATGTCATAAAAGGTCCACCTTCATGAAAGGGATTAATGCCTGCTATGGTTGGAATGTTTTCCCTCTAAAGTGAACTTATCCCCCAATGGTATTAAGAGATGAGAATTTTAGATGCTAATTAGGCCATGAGGCCTTTGCCTTCACAAAGGATTCGTGCCCTATAAAAGGACTTGAGGGGGAAAGTTCACATCTTCTCCTCTTCTGTCGTGACGTGACAGTGTTTATCCCCTTTTGCCCTTTCTGTCCTTTCTGCCATGTGAAGACACATAAACAGCAGCATCTCTGAGGAATGAACCTTTACCAGACGCTGAATATGCCAGTGCCTTGTTTTTGGACTTCCCGCCTACTAAATGTTAATAAATTTCTGTTGTTTATAAATTTCTGAGATTTAGGTATTTAGTTATAGTAGCACAAATGGACTAAGACAGTGCTCTTATAAAAGAGGCTCAGGGAGCTTTCAATCCACTTGCTCCCTTCTGCCTGTGAGGATACAACTATGTGGTGCCATCTATGAAGCAGAGAGCCCTCACTAGACACTGGATTTGCTTGCCTTGATCTAGATTTCCCAGCCTCCAGAACTGTTAGCAACATATGTGTATCTATTGCTTATAAATTGCCCAGTCTAAAGTTTTTTCTTATATACATTCGAATGGAGTAAGACACTTAATAATCATTTAGATCTAAGGTGTAATATCACACAACTAGGATCTGAGTAAATGAGGATGCAGGTTAAGACAGGACCAATTACTCTTCATGGAATAATTGAACTAATTAGAGTAACTGGTTTAATAACTTTAAGTTATCATCAGAGACAGCTACTCTGCATCATTTTATGACTAAAGATATATTTTATAGAGTCTTTAATATCAGAGACAGAAGAGATCTTAGAGATCATCTAGCTAAATAGGTATAGAATTTACAATGAGTGCTACTTTTGAAAAAATAAACACTAATCTGAATTTGTCAATGAATTGGTTTTATTAAAATATAGCTAATTCAAGGAAAATCATGTCACACACTTCTCACTCATTTGCATATATTCATTTGAATGACAGACAAGAGTGGAAATTTATATTTACCGTGTAAGAAATAGAGTGGCACTGGGAAAACATTGAGATCTGTGAATTTAGACTATGTCCAGAAAATTACATCAATAAGCAAATAACTTCCATAACAGAAGAACACAAGTCTCTCCTTATTTTTTTGCCCACACAACTCGCCATTCTATCTCTACATTTTTAGGATTCAAAAAATAAATGAATGGAAGTGGGTGTGCATGAAGCATTTTAATCTTGTTTCATTTCAGGTTCCTCTGCTGGTCATCTAAAGAAATGGCCATGGCAACAGCGAAGCCAAGATGTGGCATAATAGCGAGCTGAGGTAGAGCTACTGCCAACCAAGGAAACAAAAGAAAACAGCCTGTGAATTCTAGAGTCTAGCTGTGGAATTTTTGATATAAATAGTACTGATGAGGGAAATAGCCTAGGATGGTGTGCCATGTAGTTCTTAAATCTAGAGGTGGGGCGCCACATGAACAGATTGATTTAGCTTACATGAAAATCAGAAGGTTGAGTCACATGCAGAGAAAAACTTATAATCCAAAAGCAACAGGGTTCCCAGGCAGATTATCCATTTGGAATGCTATAAATTTATATCCTTGCCTAATACCATAAAAAAATGACTTAAAGAAACAAGTAGATTAAAGAAGTAAACAAAACAAAGAACTACAAAAGAATTATAAGGTGGGGTTAATACTTTTATCCTACATAAACTATTATTGGATTACTTTCTAAAAATAAGTATATATCAGATTTAACTCAAAAAAGAAACACCTTAAAATTATATGAAAATCATTGTCAGTGTCCTGTAACCAGCAGCTTCTTTCTTCCCTTGCAGAGGCATTAGAATATCTGTGAGAAGCAAATAGTATTTGCATTATGCATTTGTTAATCTCACTTATAAATGTAGACTTTGCAGCTTACTAAGAATCTTAATTTTAAGTAATTTATATTTAAATCACATTTTAGCAATCTACTCCAAACTTAATCTATAATAAAAATTTCAAGGATATAGTATTTCCAGGATACCAAATAGAAGCATTTTCAAATACTACAAAAGCACAAGTTCTTGTGCTTCTTCTTAGTGTATTGTAATTACAAGATGCCTTGTACACAATACACTCTTTTGTAACGCAAAAGAACAGTAGACTGATTTCTTGAGAAGAGTAAGCCTGTGGCTCAGCATATGAATGATACTTCCATCTTAGATAACCTCTTACATGTAAATATTAAGCAGTATTGTTAATATCAGTTCCACTTTCTCTAAATATCAGGTTTTAATAGTCACAAATTTGGGATATTAAGGAATATAAGAGTAAACTTTGTAACACTGAATGTATCAGAAAAAGAATCTTTATCAGTGAATTATGTTTGTAATTTCCCCTTTATAATATATTTTTTCCAATTTTAATATCAGGTATATCAAGATTAAGTAGAATGATTTTGAAGTATTTCTTCTTTTTCTATTGTCTGTAAGATATGGCATGATCTGTTTTTGAAATTATCTTTTATTTTTATTTATAAATATTGTCTATTTTTTGAGACTTTGGAAAAAATAATAATATGTAGAAGTTAATTGATGACACCATACTGAATCTCAGAGTCAAAGAATTCTATAATAGATACCCTCTTATTTGACAATGTGAATGTTTGCATCACTATTATTATTATTGCTTAATACTTCATTGCAGCAATCATCTGATTTCTGAATGTATTTATCTTTGTTCGTTCTTTATGAGGTTTTTTTTCCTAGGCTTTATCTTAAACATTGTTATTGTTAAATTTTAAGCCTTTTTAATTTTGTGAAGGCAAAAAGTGGAAACCTGATACACACATGTATATGTAAAAATAAAAAAATCTAATAACTATAGAAATTTCACCCTTCTGAGTTCTAGAAAAGAAAGTCAATACCTCATGTTCATTAATAGAAAAGAAAAACATGTAACAAGTAAAAAAAATTATAAAGGATGTTGGAAGAAAGTTTCATGAGATAAGATAATTTTTGGAAATTAATATGTTGATAAAATATCTATACTTCTATGTTTATTGCAACATTATCCATAATAGCCAAGATTTGGTTCAGAAGGCATCCAGAGCCAGCCACATGGTAGGATCCTGTAAGGTTTTCCTCTTGGGTCACCCTCCCACAGTGGCAGCACCCTGATGAAATGTCCTTCACTGAATGACTAGATTTTTTAAAAAAGAATATATATGTAATATGGACTACTATTGAGCTTAAAAAGGAAGGAAATTCCATTATTTGCAACATAAGGAATGAACCTAGTAGATATAAGAGAAATAAGCCAGGTATAGAAAGGCATAATTTTACTCATATGGAATTTAAAAGTCACCCAAATACATAGACAGAGTAAAACGGTTGTTACCAAAGGCAAGGGTAAGTGAGGAGGATTGTGAAGTTGGTTGAAGGGAAAAATATTTCAGTTAGATACAAAACATAACTTCAAGGAATCTGTTATACATCATGGTGGCTATAGTTAATAACAATGCTTGGTAGTCTTGAAAAGTGCTGAAAATAAATTGTATTTTTACCACATAAACTAAGTGTGTGACATAATGCCCATTTAAATAGCTAGGTTTAGTCACCATACAATGTACAAATACACCAAACATCATGACATCATGTTAGGTACCATAAATATATACAATTACTTGTCAATTAAAAACTCACACTGGAAAAATTATTTTCTATTTTTTCATTATCCAGTCTTAGGAGGTTGTATGTATCTATTAATTTATCAGTTTTTTCCAGTTCATCCAATTTGTTGGAATATAATTGTTCACATTACTGTCATCTCTTATGATTTTTTTATTTACATAGTATAAATTGGAATAACTCCTCTCTTACTTTTTTTCTCATTTTTGTCTTCTCTTTTTTCTTGGCTAAACATTTGTCAATTTTTCTTTCTTTTCAAAAACTTAGTTTTGGGGTGGCTCCTGTGGCTCAGCGAGTAGGGCGCCGGCCCCATATACCGAAGGTGGCGGCTTCAAGCCCAGCCTCGGCCGAACTGCAAAACAAAAAAATAGCCGGGCGCTGTGGCGGGCGCCTGTAGTCCCAGCTACTCCGGAGGCTGAGGCAAGAGAATCGCTTGAGCCCAAGAGCTGGAGGTTACTGTGAGCAGTGTGACGCCACGGCACTCTACCCAGGGCGATAAAGTGTTCTTAGCAAAGTATCTCAAGAATGGAAGAAAAAGTATCCAATGTACTCAGCCCTAATATGAAGCTAATTTATAGCTTTCATATGAAGGCTAAAACCCAATTATAGCACAGGAATACAGTGAAAGGGGAAAGGGAGGGTAGGGGAGGGGGAAGGATCGGTAGAGGGAGGGTAATTAGTGGGAACACACCAATGGTGCATCTTAGCAGGGTACTGGTGAAACTTGTTAAATGTAGAATATCAATGTCTTTATATAGTGATCAAGAAAATGCCATGAAGGCGATCTGTAACAGTACGATCAAAATATTTCTGAATGTATATGAAGCACATCGTGCCCTATGATTGCACCAATGTACACAAT